>CM046658.1:192017445-192242445 GCA_025594165.1 Tamias sibiricus
AGAAAAAAAAAGTATTTGTTTATGGAAGTGTGTAAAGTATTGGAAAAGCAAACAAGTACTAGATAACCTCTAAGCAAAAAGCCATTTTTTTTTCTGATAAAAACTGAGACAATGATTGATTCTTTGTGAAAAGACTGTGTTGCTATATTTTTTCACCTAAAATTTCAGTGTTGACTAATTCTTGGGATTGGTAAATTGTCTCGTACTCCCCTAAAGAGTGGAATGGGATTGTTCATCTTTGTTTAGAGTGTTCTTTTGAATTTTTAAAAAATAATCACAAGAGGAAAATAAAACTGAAAATCCTTGACTGAAGAATTATTTTGATTTGATAAAAATTTTACTGTAACTGAAATATAGACAGATATACCCAGAACATTCTATAAGCCAGGTTACTGCTATGATCTGTATTCTGTATAGAGCTAGCAGACAGCATTATTCCCTTATTCAGTTTGGAGTCAATATAATGGACACATTAAACATTTGGCAGATCTCAGGATCACGGTGTCTCATTTCTGTGTTTAAAAATCTGTGTTCATTTCTGGATCTCACGGATCATAAGTTTTAAAAAATTATTGGAGACAAATGTGCTAGGCTAGGTTTTATATCTGAGCAATTCCCAAGCATTTATTTTTGCAGTTTGACAATTGTCATTATTATTTTGCCCATGAACAATGCTCTTCGGAAAGATTTTGCAACTTGATTTAAAAAAAAAAATTCTAAAGAAAATGTCACTAAAACAGTAATTCCTATAGTACATAAATGTCTTCAATGTTTTGTGACATCTAAGGACTGTAAAAATGTTTCTTAACCTGACAGGTTATTTTTGAGGGTTCTAAAATGTATTTAAGTATAATATTTAAATCTATCAAAACACATTTCAGAGACTAGCATTCTAATGAACAAAATGCTCATGTTCCCCTTGTGAAGTAGATATAATACTTGTCCCTAAGCCACTTTATGTAATGTTAAAGTTTTGCTCCAATAGATTGCTAAGGAATTTCTGATTTGTAACTAGTGGATCCAAGGTGTATGTGGGATTTCTTTTTTAAACATTAGAAGTAAAAGACTTATCCAAAAGAGAAAACAAATTTTCTTCAAATTAACTGAAAAACTTACCTGAAAATATTCATTGCTAGTATGTACCTGTTATATCTTTTTTTTATGCCCATGATAGTAGATCTTGAGGAATAAATTTATAATATTTTCTATGCATTATAAAATTGAAAATATTTTCTATGCATTAATATTGCCTATAATTAGAATATATTTTATTAATTACTGCATACACCATGTATTTTTGCACTGTATTCTTATTATTATATCATCATTTATTACCTCCAGCATCATAACTAAAATTTGCCAAATGCATGTTATGTGCAATGCCCTGTTCTAAGTACTTTGTGTGCATTTTGTTTCTCTAACTAGGTCTTTCTTTCAGCAAAAATGTTACATAAGATCAATACCTGGTCAGCAACATCTTAATGTGACAGTGATCTTGGTGGGGCAATTACACCTAATGACATTGGCCAACATATTTCATGTTCCATGTAAAACAGTGGGGGAAATATCCTAATAATTTTTGTTTCCTTGTTCTTTCCAATGCCCAGCAGAAAAAGATATACTGGGGCAGGGTGGGTGGGAGGTGATTGAGGTAGAGGTAGAAATAATTGCATTTGGAGAAGATTGAAGAGTTATATCTATTTGAGATGGAGAGAATAGGATTAGTTTTGAATACAATATTTTTTATTGTAATTTTCTTTTTACATGTAGAAGAATGAAATTTATTGTGAATGCTATTTTAAATAAATATTCAACTATTGTACTACTCCCAATGACTTAAACATATACAAAACTGGATGTGCCGAGGACTTTTCTAGAATTGCCATACATATTCCCTCTCAAGTAAAGTTATTTCTTTAGAAGAGAAATGCTTCAATATCAGCAATATTTTCATTAAACTGTATGCATTTCAATTTTGATCTGTAATTTTAAGAATGTATCTGAAAAAATTCAAACTTCATTTTATCTTTCATGCCACCTGATACTATTCCTCAGTTCTAAGAATTAATTTTTTTTATGTTTTTCCACAGATGAAATAATTTTAAGTTGAATTAGGCTTAATTTTAACCCTTCCACACAAGGAAAAAAAGAGCAGAGAATTATAAGACTCACAACTTGACTTTTTAAAAAGTTCTATTTAATATTTCTCAGACAAATAATTTCAATGGAGCAGTTTATAGATAATATTTCATCACTAAGGACGGTTTTTCTATTACTAAAATTTCCTGATATAAATCTCAGTACAAATAATTTTCTAAGAACCCATTTTTTTTCCTCCTTCCTTGTTTCATTTTTGTTGACTACTCTGTCTCATAATGATACCTCGTAAGTATGCTTGGATAAAAGATGCCATATAGATGCAAATATGCTTTAATTAAACTCTCCTCCACCAAAGCAAAGAGGGTGAACACTAATTAGTTCACATGTCACAGAAGGGGATCATTTCTGGGAGGAAGTTGTGTGTGCCCCGACTGCATGCAGACAGACACTTTACCCTCTCCCTGCCACTTGTCATTTCAATGCTCCACCAAGAATGTTTTCCAATAAGTCCAGCGTTGCCAATGCCCCTTCAATAGTAACTTGATTTTAATGTCTTTTGCATAGAAAGCAGCATTGTTTTCAACTTCCAAAGAGCCCAGAGGACATATAAATACTCTATTAAGCATCCTTCAGCAATATTATAATGCATCGTATATCAGAATCTGAACTCCACCTGAAGGACTGATTTTAAAGAGGCTGTCATTACCATGTTTTTCCTTTGTGAAACTTTAAAGTGGGTCAATCAAGCTTATTTGAATTCTACAAAGCAGTAAGAATCTTTCAAAGAAAACATGCCATCTACAGAAGAAAAGGAAAAGGCAAACAAGGCTTGCTCTCAGATAGAGAAGATCTTGGGGGGGCAGCCCTCAACCATTCGAAAGAATGTAGGTGTGGAGAATTAAAGGCTGCTTCACCTGGAAAATTAGAAGAACCAAATCCTTAAATTGTCAGAGCAAATTATATAATGTGTTTTTTTTTTTTTTTTCAATTGAGGAAAAAATAAAAGCATAGGCAATTCAGAAAGCAATACAAGCTACCATTTAATAGAAGCTGCTTTGGTTTGTGTTGGTATCACATTAAATAATTCAGCTGAGAATATCACTCATTTGTAAAAATAAGACTAAAGAGCCCAGAAATGCATTAACTTAGAGGGAACATTGGCCATCATTGTTATTTAATAAGGGCTATTTGTGCTTAAACCAGGTTATTTACCTTTACATTTTCTCACTGAGAAAAAAATCTAGAAAAAAAAAACTAACCGATTGTGCCTACATGCAAATAGCTTTGAGGGGAAAAAAAAAAAAAAAAAGCTTTGAGGATAAAAGTTATTTTTTAAAAAAAAAGAAGAAGAATATTCAGTTTGCCTGCAGAGGAGTAAGTGCAGCATACTCTTTTCCTTCTTCTAATCATTCCACAGGTCATTAGGCATGAATTTTCCCTGACATGATGCTAGAGCAGGGCAAAATGCATAGCCATCTAACTACCAGTAGGAGGGTTTGCATACCTGTGTTGTTGTTGTTGTTTTTTTAAAATATTTTTTTAGTTGTAGTTGGACACAACATTTTTATTTTATCTACTTATTTTGTATGTGTTACTGAGAATTGAACCCAGTGCCTCACATAAGCTAGGCAAGTGCTCTACCACTGAGCCACAACCCCAACCCCATACCTATGCATTTTAACAAGTCATCTAAATATAGCCAGTACCAAACCCAAAGTTTATTTTATTTTATTTTATTTTATTTTTTTACTTTTATCACTTCATCTGTGATTGTAGCTGACATCAGAGTGTTTGGCTGAGTTTACTATGCATTTCAAATAAGATGTCTGAATATTAAAAATGAAATGACAGAACATAAAATTAATACCACTTTTACAAGAAGTAATACTATGATATGGTGTAAAGATTGCTGTAAGCTGTATTTTTTTTTTGTTTTTTTCTTTTTACATTTCAATCATATTGAATTAATTCTATGTGATTAACTTGTATACTTGCCTCATTTCTTTATGTCTTTTCATAATATTTGGCATTTATAATTATAAATTCATTCATGAAACAATATTACTATTTGCTGATGTGATATGCTTTTCTATATTATCAGATGATTTTTTTTTAAAAAAAAATAGGGTTTTTATCTAAGATCCATGAGCAAAATGTGCTACAAAGAAAGAAAGTTTTTAATTAATTTCTTGAATCATTCTCTGCCACTGTTTCTGAAAGTGGTCCAATGCTTCAAGCTTATTCTGTATTTTTCCACTAAAAATATGATGGCATATTCATATTTTGCCTTCAAGAGGCTGACGCACTTTTAAAAATGGAAAGTGGAAAATTTGAATATGTTCAGTTTAACTCAGCAAACAAATACTGAATGTAAAGTATATGCAAAATACTATCCTAGGTACAGTGGACCATGAAGATGCCCCAAGACCTGCTTCTGCACTTTAAGGAGATTACCCTGTAGAAACAACAGGACATGCACATGTATCCAAGAACACAGAGCACAAAGAGTGAAGATGCAGCAGATCCAAGAGGGCTTTCTGGAGGAAGAGGCACAGAAAATGGGTTTTGTGGTATTGGTATACTAAAATCAGGGAGATGTTGTTGAATGAATTGGGAGAGGTTGATAGGGGTTAGGTCTTTAAAGGACCTTGAAAGCCAAATGAATGAGCATGAATTTTCTCCAGTGCTGAAGAGAGAAGGACTTTAAACAGAGTACATGGGCAATGTTCCAGATCATTCTGAAAGCAAACTTATGGCAATAAGATTATTGAAGGCATGATTCCCAAATGTAGTCTGCAGACTGCAGCACAGTCCCTACCCCAAACCAAATGTATCAGAATATCCATCTTATCAAAATCCCCTGTTCATTCATGTACCTATTACAGTTCAAAGAGCATTGATCTAGATTTACTGAGACCAGATGATGGATTGGATTTTAAGAATCACTGAGAAAGAGGAGCCTAGGCTTGGAAGGGTGAGAGGCATTTCAGGGGTCCTAGAATCCAGGCTAACACACTGATGAACTATGGGCATAAATGTATATGACCTAATTTTACTCAAAGACTAGAGAAACCTGAGCTTGAACATATCGCAAAGCAAATACAGAATAAGGAACAAATGACAAGAAAGTAAATGGGGAGATGGTAATTTTCATTTTAAGATTAGCAAAATGTGAGATCACTCTGGGAAACTCAAGGAGTCCTTGAGTTTGGACGTGAGTGTACTTTTGGTTGTTAAAATCATGTTAGGGGACTTAATCGTACAGGAGGATATAATGACTTAAGAAAAGCAAGAGGGTGCAGAATTCCTGAGAACAACAGTGATTGAGAGAAAGAAACCAAGAAAAAGCAGTCCAACATCCAATACGTGTGGAGTCTGAGAAGTGAGTGGTTTGGGAGGGTGTGTTCAACAAATTTCAAAGCAGCAGGGTTCCAGGAAGATTTATGTCTGCTGGATTTGGCAATCTTTTTAGTTTGAAAGCAGGAATATTAATTTCTTAAGGAGACTCAAACTCATAGCCTTCTGCTCAGTAGCTCACATTACTTCTGCAAGTGAAATAGAAGTCACTACTGACTCTGAGTCAAGAATGCAACCTGCACCAGTGGTTTTATCCACCATTTCATTTTCTCTCTGGCATTGAAAATTGTTATCAGGTTGCAGTGGAATTCCCTAAGATGAGCACTTGAAGAATTCAGGTGCCGTGTAGCACAGTAGCCTTAGGATCCCTTGGGAAATAAGTTATACCCCAAAGGTTAATTTCCTGGCACATTAGCTGGCAATGCAGGACAAGTTATAAGAATTGTGATCCTGAGTATGGGCTTTAGAGGCAGGCAGTTTTGAGGTCACCCCATCGATGTCATTGACTAATTATGATATTTTTTTTTTCTCAATTTCACTTTGGTTATCTGTAAAATGGGAATAATCATGCTGTGGAGTTATTGGATTAAGTGAGATTATACACATACATATAAGTTTTACATATAAATATTACACATACATATATATAATTACATGTGTATGTAAACTCACTCACCTCTACATATAAAAAGAGAGGTTTTGCCAAATGCCAGATTCAGTAATTCATTCTTTCCCACCCTTGTGGGATCACACTTTACATTATGACTATTATATCAAGTTAAGTATAATTAAAGTTAGTTCCTTACCTTGAAATTATTCGGGAAATTATAGTTTGGGTTGTTATAAGGGAAGCAACATAGTACTTCAGAAAAATTACAAATATTAGGAATTTAAGAGTTCTGAAGGGAAATTTCGGCTTCATAATTAGTTAAGTAAGCAAGAGCTACTTACCTTATATATATATGCAGTACATCCATTATAGATCAAGTTCTTTGGAAGGAAAGACAGAATGTATAGTCAAGGAGGGAAGGGATTTTGTTGGTTTAATTCATTGCTATAGCTTCACACAAAGTAAGAACATTGACATATTTATATGCCTTGGTCTTTAATACCTTCACATTCTAGTTGTGGATCTGAATTATTGTAGCTTTCAACTTTCTCATCTATAAAATGTCATCTAGGGTCATTTTCAACTCTAAAACTCAGTTTAACAGTAATGGATAAAAACAAAAGAAATAGAAAACTGGATGTATAGATCAGAATAGGAACAATTATATTGTCCATAGAGTTAATGTAATTTCTATTAGATTGGTGGAACAGGGATACCATAAGTCTATCATTCAAGCAATGATAAACATTTCCTGAACAATTGACTTACTGAATATTCAGTACCTATTGTTATGTACCTACTATGTGTTCAGCATTGAGGAGGACACAGTAATAAATGAGGGAGACAGAGGCTTTGCTCTCATAGCAATAGACTTCATCTTCCCTTCTCTTTTCCTTTGTCCAATGGCTTTAAACATAAGATTGCTGGCAAAGAATTAGCCTTCAGTTTATAACCATGGTACAGAATGAATCAAACTAATCTACACTAGAGCTAGTTCCATTCCACTGATTTGCTAGCAAAAGACAGCAGTTTGCAAAAGGTGAATTAATAGTAGAATAATTTTTTTCCTGACAACTATAGCTGTCAGAGATAAACAAAATAGATTAAAGTCTGCCATTATAGCATCAGCAACCTGACCAAGTAGGGGAAAATATGCAAGCAAGCAGAGGAGCAAAAAGAGAAGTAAATAAAACCACACAGAGGTAGAATCACAAGGGCAGTGAAAAGAGCAGGGGTGACATAAGTCACGTTGACAGCCTACTTGGACTGAGCCTCATCCAGAAGAATGTCTTTGCAAGCAACGGGTTTAAATCCCAGGGGTGGTTGGTGAATGTTTAGTTATATTTCCTGGTGTCTGGTGATAACCCCTTACATACATCCCAAGAAGGTATCCATTACTGTGTGTATAAGCCTCTCCATAACTTATCAGCCCCCTTTATCTTATAGAAAATATTTCATTATGTGTTTATAAATATCATCTAATAACAATTCCTGCTGACTGTGGTACTACTTATTTAATTTAGTCACACTTATGATGATTTTTAAAATGTTCTTTCAAACTTCTGATTTTGAAATGTGATCCCATGTTTGCATGTATTTCCAGTTTTAGAGTAATCATTATCAAGTGAATGTCATTTAATCTGCACAGATTTTCCCTTTAAAATGTTAACGGAATTTTTTTTTTTTTTTTTTTTTTTTTTTTTTTTTTTTTTTTTGGTACCGGGGATCGAACTCAGGGCCACTCGACCACTGGGCCACATCCCCAGTCCTTTTTTGTATTTTATTAGAGACAGGGTCTCACTGAGTTGCTAAGTGCCTCGCCATTGCTGATGCTGGCTTTGAACTCGTGATCCTCCTGCCTCATCCTCCCAAGTGCTGGGATTACAGGCGTGCGCCACCGCGCCGGCATTAACATAATTTTTTAATACAATAAACTAGTATTAATAATATTACATTTTTGATATACCATCATGTTGCATGAATTTTAAATTTATCTTTAATAAGTTCAAATTCTTCAACTATTTTGCCTGAAATGCATGATTTTGGCAGATGCTTATATGTAAAAAATAAAGTCAAATTTCTCTAAAATATTAACATTTTTATAGTGCAGCTCAAAATGTTTTTATGTATATGGTTAAAGAAATGAGCTAATAAAAGTGCCTATTTGTATGCATAGCTGCTAATTAATGTTTCCTTTAGACAGAAAGTTGTACATAAATGTGTACATATTGACATGTATTTAGAATAGGCAAGCCTGTGTAAATAAATCTATTTAACCATATGCTAAGCAATCAATGCATATAGTTTTCTAAATACTAAAAAAAGAAAATGTCCTGTAACCAGTTTGCAAAGTATTTTAAGGACCTAGAAACATTGTTCCTTTACTCCCAGATCAGGAAGCTGAAGGGTCAGCCACCTTCTATCACTGGATCCTGTGTCCATATTGTCTTCACAGAACTTCTATGCATTATGAAAACTGCAGGGGTTTGGGAAATGACTTTTCCTATCTTGCAGAATATTTTTGAAATGGAGACTTTGAAGCATACAAAGTTTAACATCATGAAAATGAGCGTATTTACTACCAAAGATTTAACTTGATTTAGAATCAAGTTTTATTCTCCAATTTAAAAACAAACCTGTCGCCTGACTTTATAGTAACTTGTCTAAGTTTAAAGTTATAAAATAAAATAATCTTTAGAGATCCTCATGTCACTTCTACAGAACAATGTAGAATTCAGGTTTTGTCACAGATCTGGCCCATATGCTATTTCTTCCAAGATTTCTACTTTAGGAAATCTCCAGTTTCCACAGTAAAAGAAAATCTAATTAATACACTAATTAACATTATTAGGACTTTTAATTATTAATGACCAAAATGCTAAAAATAGATTTTTGTTATTCTTGTGAATGCTGATTTTTGGTTTTAGCATATGAACAAGGGTATATTCACTGCTTAGGAAAGATGTCCTAATGTTAGACAAAAAAATAAGCATAACTATTCGACTTTTTTTTTCCCAACTTTTCTATCAAGAAGTACGATCTTAGGTTAAAACAAACATCGTTAAGAGGGAATTGAATTCCAGAACAGATGAGGAGATAGTAGAAAGTACCTAGCACTTCAGATGAGTTCAAGCCTCCTTATGAATAATATCCCATGGTGCTGAAAGAACTTGCAGAAGAGATGATGAAACCACTGTCAGTAATCTTTAAGAAATCATGGACAACAGGAGAGAGAGGTGCCAAGAAACTGGAGATGTGAAAATATCCCAATTCTCTAAAAGGGGAAAAAGCAAATTACATCAACTGCATGCTAGCAAACCTGTCAACCGTCAGTCTAATCCAAGACTATATTATCAAATAGAGGGTGTATACGTGCTTGGGGGTGGGGGGTCCAATAATTACTGGAAATCTTCATGGGCAACCTAAAAGCAAATATTGCCAAACTAACTTCATTTCTGGTTGTCATTATTAATCACTATTAATTAAAGTGATTGTCAGACATCATAACATGAACACAAAGCAATATGGCATTTTAGGTGAGAAATTTATTTACTGGTTGAGAATAAATGAAAGTGTACATATCAAGAGTCATGTGAAAATAGCTTGTGGTTTTTAATTGCCAATATGCCCAATGTTAAATAATTGTGTGACAAGTGTGATAAAATGATGGCCGTGTGGTGGAAGTCTATATGACAACTGTGTGCTGAAGGTCTGTTCATTCCAAGTGAAAGAAAACCTTATGAGCATGGCACCTATACTGATCAAAACTGATCTGGTCATTTGTTTCCAGTTTCAGGGGCACCATTCAACAAAGATATTGTCAAACTGGAACCTGTCCAAAAATGACCCAGGCTGATGAAGGGTGTTCACTGTGGCAAAATACTGAGGGATTTAGGTTAGACCAAGAGGTATACAGTTTTCAGTGATGAAGAAGTGCATGGTAGGGAGGAGAATGCTTTGAGCAGGTCCAGGGCCAACAGCCAGGAACAATTGGTGGATGTTGCAGGAAACCAGGGAAGAGATTTCTTTCGATTAGAAATACCAAAAAACGAATCTGCCTATCTTGTGAAGCAATCATTTTCCTGCCACTGGGAGTGTTCAGGCAGAGACTGAATAGAACAAAGGATTTCTACATTGCTTGGGCAATTGGTCAAGTTTTTAAGTTCCTTTCAATTCTATGATTATTTGATTCTAAGTATTTCTAACAACCACTTGGTATTCTTTGAATGCCAAAAAAAGTAAAAGAAAAAAAGAACAAAACATCTTGAACAGTCTCAAATATTTAGAAAAAGTATATCAAATATAGTAGTTTTCATTTCCATGAAGATATGCATTCAGATGTCACTATAAAATATATCTCAGAAAAAGCTTTATTTTAGCCTTTTTCTTTGGCATAGGCACATTTATGTAATCTTTATAAGGAAAATGTATATATATATATATATATATATATATATATATATATATGCATTTTATCTGATTTGTTATTATAAAAGAAACATGTTTAAATAGTATACTCACGCAGGCTCGGCATCGTTTTCTTTTTACTGATTTAGTTAAATATAGATTGCAAGACTCAGAAATGAGCAATTGGTTGCTGATTCTCAGAGCCTCTTTGCTAAAAATTTATTACTGAGAAAGTAAAGGCTCACAACCAAAGAAGGCTCTTACATCCACAGCTTCTGATTATATTCATGGCTCATGATAAAATGAAAAATACAACATGTTACTCTCAGTTTCCAGGAGTTACTGAAACTCACCTTGTTGTAAGATGTGGCCTCACAAGTGGCATAGCTTTAGATGTTTTGGACCTCAAATTCAGAAAATATATGTCAGTTCAAGATGAAACCTTTGCAATGCATTTTCAAATCAATGAACTACATGCCCCCAAAAAGGAAGTTTCTAAAATGGAGTCCTCCCTTGCAAAATGCTAGTATCTTGCATATTTCACTGGGAATGGTAGTAGGAAAATACAGAGAAAAATCAATTTTAATGGTTCAAAAGATGTGAAGACTTTCCTTCAAAAGTAAAGAGAAAGCAGTTGTATTGCATGTTTCTGATTTTGCTTACTATACCATAAGTACTTAAGTATTTAATAAACGTGACTACAGATTGATAACATCAAGAAATACCTTTGAACATATGCAAAATGTAAGAGATTTAGCTAACATGACTTTATGTATTCATTATATAAAATTCAATGCTTGCTGAAGTTGTCGAGGTAATTTAATCACCTTAATGGAATACTCATAGGAGGATTACACTGTAGACATATGTTACTATAAGCAGTTGATTAAAAAATAGTAGTAATGTACTACAGCAAACCTTATTTATAATACATCTCACTGCATCAGAGAATCAGACTTGTAAAGGTAAATATGGCCCATCCACCCATTCTAACCCCTAGACTTGTGAGAACTTATGAATAGAAGAAAAAAAAAAATAAATCCGTAGCCCTTTTTTTTTTAACCTATTACTATTGAAATCCATATCCAATAGTGTGAAGGATTTCATGGTATTTCAAAAATGAGAAGAGTTACTGCAGATATAATTCTTTGATTAAAGTATTCAAATGATATGAACAGAAAAAATATACTTAAGTTCTAAAGACGTAGAAAATGGCATAATAACATAAGAGCAAATTAGTTTTAGGAAAAACATAGCATTGCTCAAAAGAATTCTAAATGAGAGAAAACATAAGGTAATGCATTCATATTTCAGTAAGCATTAATTTTCCTTCCCAAATAACACTTGCTGAATTAGTTAACCAGCAAGGAAAATCATATGGGAGAAAAAGAGGCCAAAATCAAAAACAAAAAAGCTAAGTTACCGTATACATTTTGTTTTATAAATATATTTAAAGGAGATTACAAGTTTATTTTCCTTGAGCTTCTTAAGAATTGGAGAAGGGCATCTACATTAATGCAGTTTGCAGATGGATGCCAACATTATATTAAATTGTCAACACTAAGAAACATGCTAAAATGTGAACATGCCGAAAGAACTGGAAATGGTTGCAGAAATAATGAAGTAAATCAAACAAGAGTATCAGTGGAAAATAACTGAAAGTATATTATTCTGTGATGAACCTGAAAGTTACTTAGGAACTGTCATAGATCATTGGTTCCCTTTCTTGTGTCACGACCCAGATTAAGGTTGCTGAGGGTCTGTAGAAGAGACAGGAAAGATCCTCAGGGGGAAATATGTTCCCTGCCTCCTGAATAAACACAGAAAGGTACAGAGGAAGGCATGTTTTGGTCCTCTATTCCAAAGCCCCAGAGAAAAGAAAAGAGTAGGGACAAGAATCAGGGTGCTGAGGAGTCTTTTCTTGGGTCACAGCATCAGGGATGACTTCAATGTGACATAAATTCTTTGCGTTATAGTGTTGCTGGCATCTGCAATCTTCCTGCTTATAGGGATTCAGGGGAGTCAGTGGCCCACAAAAATGTCTTATGCCAATCAACCTTATTATATATTAATTTCAATAAATCACACAGGGGTAACTCTTTTGGTCTGGCAAGTAAAGATGTAAAAATGACCAATTCATAACTTTCATGATAAGAAAGTGAGCAAGGCAGTAGAAAATAGTTGCTTCAAAAACAAAAATGCTGAAGTCCCAAAAAGGAAGAAGTATCTTCCACCACCCTCCTCACCAGGATTTAACTGAGGAAATCTGGAGCAATTTTGATTCTTCAAACTGAGAGTCAAGAACAACTTAAATAGTAAGGAAGATTCAAGGATACACTGGAGGAGAAAAGTCCTTCAAGTTAGAAGAGATCACAAAATTTACTCTGCAAGGGGATCCAGCAGCTAGTAAGAAAAATAGTGTAAAGTTAAAAAATTAGCTCGAGTATAGAGAACTATTTCCAAAGATGAGTATGCAAGATTGCCTAGAGATTTTGTAAATAACCAGTCAAATACTCATTTTTTCACAAGATGAAGTTTAATGAGCTACTTAGCTTAGATAGTAACCTGGTACTACCATACTTCAGGAATTAAATCACATTACCAGTTGGCAGCTTTAGTGATTAAGATTTTTATTCTGTTTACATTGAAGCGAGATTCAATTTTAGCCTGATAACTTCCAACTTTGAAGTTTCATTTTGTGTACGTACTAGTAACTTACAGACCCTCTCGGGTTTGCACACTATAATCAGAGTTGCACCATTCAACATCCTTTTCCTAGAACAATAAAAAACTCTCTCCATACCTTTTCAACTTGTCACGTTTTCAGTGCATTATAGAATTTAAACAGGCTTTGAAGATGAAAAAGACCATACACAATGCTTAAGTGTTACTATTATTATGATGATGATGATATGGTCTACAAGATGTACAAGGGCATTTTGGGATGAATGTATTATGAGTCACAAAGTTGCAACTGAAGACAGCTGTTTGATTGCTACTTGAGAGAGTAGAGTTGAACAAGTCTGAATATGGATGATCTCATTTGGCTTTATAAAACTAAACAGAGCACAGTCAGTTAGTTGGATAATATATCTCCAAGGGAAAGAAGAGTTAGTGTAATTTATCTCTCTGTTATAGTATATATCATGCTCTTGGTTATAAACTCCAGATAGAATTTCTGCTTCTAAAGGTCAGATTATCTTTAGCATGGTGACCTCACTCTTTGGTCATAACCTGTAAGCATGCATTCTTATTATTACTATGTCAGTTTTAGTTATATTAATCACTTTCTTATTTTCTTTGTATGTCCCTCTACTGTAGTATCATTTTCTGTTATTGATTTACCTTTACCATTTTCTCCTCCCTTAAGAATCATGGAAAACTACTTAGAACATCATCTTGTATTTATGTGCTACCATGCTGCTACTGTAAAAGATGGAGGGAAAATATGAGCTGGAAACCTACAGCCCACCTACCGATTCTAGACACGAAAAAATAAAAAGTTAAACACGTATATAAGATTATGTCGCAAGAAATGTCAAGGGAGCCAGGCGCGGTGGCGCACGCCTGTAATCCCAGCACTTGGGAGGCTGAGGCAGGAGGATCGCGAGTTCAAAGCCAGCCTCAGCAATGGCGAGGCACTTAGCAACTCAGTGAGACCCTGTCTCTAAATAAAATACAAAAAAGGGCTGGGGATGTGACCCAGTGGTCGAGTGCCCCTGAGTTCAATCCCCGGTACCACAAAAAAAAAAAAAAAAAGAAAGAAAGAAAAAAAGAAATGTCAAGGGTATTTTGTAGTTAATAACCAAGTGAGTCACATGGCCTAAGAGGACTGTAGAGTTAAGCATGGAGTCTGTTACATTGTGTTGGCCTAGACTATAAAGATTGTAATAACAAAATAGGACTTTTTCAAAGTCACATGGAAAGAAAGGATCAGGTATGATGTTTCAGATTGGGAGAATGCTGTGAGGAAGGGGTGGAAAAGAAGAAGTACTTTTTTTTTTTTTTTTTTTTTTTAATTCCTATGGTTGGAATAAAAAGTCCACGAGGAGCTTCTGGGAGACTGGGTGAAGATTTGGGGGCACTTGTAGAATCCAGGTTCATATGATGAAACTGCATCCTTAATGCTAAGAGAACAGACACCATGTATCACATCTGATTTATTAATTGACAAACAGATTCATTTATAGTGGATGTCCTGAAATTTATGTTAACAAGAAATATGAATTGGCTCTGGAAAAAACTTTCAAGGTATAGGTGGAGAGTGCTATGGACGTGCTGGACCTATAGGTGCAGAATTCACACTAGTTAGTTCATCTCTGAGTTAAGCATTGTGGAGTCACTGAAGATTTTGATACAGGGGAGCAAATCACTAAAGTATTTTTAAAATGTCTTATGTACATAAAATGTATATTATGGAAAGAAGACAGTGAGGCAAACCTATTAGGTATAAGATAAGACATCTTAATAAGCAGAAGTGGAAAGAGGGGAGGAAAAATGGTGGAACTAAATGACATGGAAAAAAAAAAATATATCAAGAAGACCCAATGACTCACAGCACATTTGGGACACATGCGAGGATGTGTCAAAGACGAATGTGTGGTTTTGAGCTTGGGGGACTGAGAAGCTTTATCTTGAGAAATGTGTTTTGTCACCAAATACAGAGTCTTGTCAGCCTCACAGAATCTGGATCTGTGGAAGCTGGGTCAAGGAGCCAGATGAATAGTCCATATCCCGAATGAGTAATAGCCCAAAATGGTGTGGGAGAGAAAATGAGGAAGCCTTGGTTGGCCCACTTGAAGGAAAGAAATCATATCCAAGTTAATGTTAAATGATTCATTGAAATTGTTGATAGTATTTGGCTGATTTTTTTTGATACATGATTTTAAGTGACTTTGCATAAATAGAGAGAAAATGCATCATATTTTCTTGACCAAAATGCATTATAAAGGGTTGAGGATATAAATCCCTAGAAGACAGAAACAACTAACTACATCTTTGATAATAAATAATATAGAAATGGAATCTCTGTGAAAATTTATAAATTAGGGTTTCCCCAGAAAAGGAAGCTATTCATTTGACCTTTGTCCAGAAATGATCTGATGGACTATGTGAAAATGAAGTCGTTCATTATAGGATCACACCGTTCTTTAAAAGGTAGACTTGCAGATCAGTAAGGTTTTTACACTAGGATGTGACACTTTGAGTGGTATTTAAGCAAAGTTAGGTACCAAACGATGGCATTAGGGAATGCCATATCATTGTATTAATGAAATATTGGCCACAAATATTCAACAAGAACAGTGAAAATAACCCTGCCTCCTCAAAATTTGTTATTGGTTGTGTCCTTTAGATTCAAGGTTTGTCTTAAGTAAGAACATCCAGGGTACAGACAAATTAGTATGCCATGTATTTTTTTTTCCTATAGAAATATTTTTCAAAGGTTTAGTCACACATTCCCATGGTATATTTAAATTAAATTGATTTGTAAGAATTTGTTTCAGGAGGAATTGTCAGGAAAGCACACATGTCAATTCATATTCTGCTTTTAATTTGCTAACTTTTTAAAGATAGCTGTCAAATGCTGGAGGTAGAGTTATGATATATGACATATGAACTAAAAGTCAAATCCTGAAAGAGACAACCTATTTCTCCAAATACTGAACATCCTAAGAATGGATTGAGTTGATATGACATAATCTTACATAGAAATGAATGTGGAAAATACCATAGCATAGAAGATAGAATTTAATTGTTACTATTTTTTTTTTTTTATCTAACTGTGACTTGAGAATGTTACAAAATATCTCTGGGTTTCTATCTCCTTAGCCATAAAATGAAGAGAGTAAGCTAGATGTCCTTGCAACACTAAATTCTGCAAGGTTTTATCACTTGGGATCTATGGAGGTGACTGAGTAGGCCCAAAAGAAACTCATGAACTTTGTTCTGAACCTTAACTCCACACACACACACACACAAAAAAATCTGGAGCTACTAGATGACTTTGTTTATGCTTCTATATTCTTACACTGGCTGTCACACATAAGGGAAAAACTCTGAAAGGAATAGTAAATGTCAACATGATTATAGGTCCCCAGCAGCCCTGGAGGATCAAGGTTAGCTACTTCAGAAGGTATAAAATTATATATCCCTGCCCATTTCCTCCAAGTCTCTTCAAAATAGTCTTGATTCCCATGGGCACTTTCATGCCCTGCTGGTAAAGATATAATCAGTATTTTATTTCTGGAGAGGACTTGGGCAATATGAATCACAGCATAGAATGTATACATCTGTATTTTAATAATGTCCCTCCTATGACTTTGTCCTAAGGAGATAACCACATAGGTGGGAAAAGCTTTAATTCAAGAATGTTCATGACAGCCAAGCTTACGATTGAGAAAAATTTGAAACATTATAAAACTTAAAAGATGAGCTCTTTAAATAAGCATTAATAATAATGACATATATGGAATGAGAAGAGGTCCACAACATCTTTGAATTATTCAAAGGAAGTCAGTACTTATTACCATTTATATAAAATTATATACATATCATTTATCTCTATGAGTGTGAATGCACTGGAAGGATTTCATATTTTTAGTTCATTTTTATTTATTTTTTATTTGGAACTTTCCTAGAGTGACTAATTTCTTAAAAACATCAATATGTTTAAATATTTCAAAAACAAGGCACTGATTAAAGAAGTATGGTTCCTGATGAGCTGAAAGTGAACACAGCCCACCTGAACAACAGGTATACCAGTGGTGAGCATCCTTTCATGTTAAAAATTTGGAATGACTTTTTTGTTTTCAAACTATTTTTAGTATCGGGATTTTAGTGTCTGATACTGCACTTAACTATTTGCTATGTCCTCATGACCCATGCCTGAAGTTATATAACTTTCATGTCTTACGATGACATTTTCCTATCTTTGAACAAATTTTGTTATTAAAATTTTTTCAAGCTATTATAATTTTCCCTTCCTGGAACATCTTTGGAGTGCTTCTTTGGCATCTCCAACATCTGAACCCAATCCTTATTTTACGGATCCTTATAAGGTACAAATAAAAGCTTCCCCTTGCAGAAGTGTGAGATATGTGAGTTCTCAGTGTCCTTTGACTTAAGGCACAGCCTCCACCATCAGGCACTCCAGTTCTAGTCTCTCACAGAGGACGATTAATGCAAGACAAAGTAAGGAAGAACAGTCTCTTTCTTCAAGGAAGGAATGACGACGGTAGCTGCATGGGCACATTTCTGGGGCCAAAGTTACCAAATGTGTAAAGGTCACATCATGAGCTCAGTGGTGGCAGTGGTCGTTTCTTTATCAGCCTGCTTCTGAAGATAGTCTGGGACGTTGTTTCTAGAAGCTAAGCTTTGAGTTGGGTTTTCAGCTTTTCCCTGACTGAGCTACCATGTACACGTCCAATGGATTTATTTTCATCTTAATCATCTGGTCAGCTTGCAACTAAGAATTCTGCCAGATACACTTATGCTCCTCAGCTTTCTGCCACCCAAAGGACACACTCATACCTGCATCTTTGCCGTTTCTCTGATACCTTGAAGATGTGCACCTTCCTTCAGCCAAGGAGGAGTGCGTGCTGTAGATACCATCGGCCATAGGCTTCTCACACTAGGTCTTCTCTCATCTGCTTCATCAAGCTTACCCTTTCCCCGGGCTCTTTCCTTTCTGCATAGAGACGCATCCATGCCTCTGCCATCTTGGAAAAAGATCTCTTGCTTCACCTACACTTTCAGGCAACTCTAAGCCTCTGACTCCTTAATTGCCAACCAGTCTAAGAAGGGTTGTCTGTGCACATCATTTATACTTTCTCACCTCTGTTTGGCTCCCCAACTTTCTCTAGTATGCTTTCTACCCTCAATAGCTACTGGAACCTATTATGACTCTTTAACAACTCAATACCATGAAACCTAACAAAAGTAACTCAACCTCTAACCTTTCGCTATTTACAAAAGTAATTTTCTTCTCCTTGAATTGATTCGTAGCTCCCAGTTCTGGGTTTCTTCCTTCACATTAGTTGTTTTTGCATGATCTCCCTAGTTGAGAAGAAATCTTTGCCTCTAAGCGACCCCTCTTGTCTCACTCCCTAGGTGCTCTTTTCTGTAATCTCTCTAAAAGTAATGTGATACATTCTTGAGGCTTGAAATGCAATTTGTATACTGATGACTTGTGTGTATACATACAAATTACTTTTTACTATGAGTTCCAGACTTGTGTTTCTAACTTGACATTTCTTGAATATCAATACCACATTTGCCCCACTGAAACCTGCTTCTTCCCTCACCTTTTCAATCCAACTAAATAGCACCATGGTTACCCTTTTTCCTCAATCAGCATCCTGGAAGGCATCCTTGAGTCCTCTTTCGTTCTTATTTCTCAAACCAGTCCATCAGGAATACTTACCAATTTTGCAAGCAAATTACCTCTCAAGATTTCTCAGTTCTCTCTACCTCCTCCAGCACAACCCCAATCTCATACCAAAGTAGCCCTGTAGCCACTCAGAATTCAATTATTGGATCCAGTGACTTTTCCCTTTAAATTCTGAACTCTATGAGGAAAGGATTCTTGTTGGTCTTGAAATTCTTGCTTTTATTCCAATACACTTCACATAGTAGGTATTCAATAAATCTTTCTTGAGTGTAAAACTTGGTTGATAGATTAGATTCAGATAGCAGCCAGTTGAGCACTAACTTGCGCTGGAAAACTCACCAGATGGTGAGGTGAGTTGGACTAAGATGCTTTATAAATAAAATTAAAATCCCTATTATAATGGTTGTTAAGAAAAAAAACTTGAATGATCAAATCAGATAGATATTCAAAGTAGATAGACTAAGATATACATTTGTATTAATAACATCATAATTGATCTCATTTGCAGTTTAAATTGTTCTTCCTTAAAATAATTCAGTTCAAGGAACTATAATGAATCAACTGATTAATTTAACAAATATTAACTGAACATCTAGTTATATGCTAGGTACCCTTATGAATGCAACAGTAACCAAACAGACAAAACACCTGCACTTATGAACCTTATAATTTTCTTAGGGAGACAAAAAGCATCAGGTGAATAAATAAAATTCATACTAGAACATCTAGTGATAAGAACCAAGGAGGAAAAAATAATAAAACAGAGAGGGAGGATGTCGAGTATGCAGTGGGATTTAGCATTATAGGTTGTGGCCAGGAAAAGCCTCACCGAGGGTTGACTTTTAGGTAACTATTTGCATGAAGTGATGGTGAGAACTCCAGGGGATGATCCTGGGAAGAGTGTCCCAGGCTGAAGGAATAGCAGGTGAACGCTTGTAAGGACCAAATGTGCTTCATATCTAAAGACTCTCGACGATAGAATGGCTTGAGTAAGAGGTGAGGGTTAGTGGAAATGATTGAGAGGCTGGGTGTGGGTGGGGGTGAGTCTGAGTTACAATGAGGGCCTTGGTTTAATGCAGAATGACATGGAAAGCACCTGGATGACTTAGGGTGGGGGAGGTGACCATGATCATACTCAAGTTTAACCAGGGTTTAGAAATATGTTTCACAACATTTATCCCATAAAGTCTGTTGACAGGTTCCAATATACCCCAGGTTCAGAATTATAGAACCTGTATTAATCAGCGTCACAGGCCTTATGCTTTGTAGCAAGTTAATTATGTGACTTCTGATATTTTGGGCAAAATGAAAAAATTAAGGAAAAGTCACAAAAGACAATGAATACTAAAATTTTGCTCAAAAGCAATTGAGATAATGATTGTTCCTTATTTTAGAAAAAAATTCTTCAGAAGATAAAAACTTCTTGGTAAATGTGTCCCTTATAATTGGCTTAGTGACTGAAAAGATAATTATTTCTAACTTGGTGATACATTTACATCACTAAATATAATATATAATATGAAATATCTTAGGGAAACTATGGAGCCAGATTCCTTGAATTTAAATCCCAGCCACTCATCAGCCATGAGCCTTGAGCAAGTAACTTTTCTCTCTGTGCCTCGTTTGCTTCATCTCTAAAATGGGAATAATAATAACAGCTATCACAGAAAGTTGTTCTGAGAGTAAAAGGGACAACGTTGATTAACATAACGCTTAACATTGTGCTTGACATAAAGTCATTATTACTTTTGCTATGATTTAAATATTTTTTTAGTTGTAGGTGGAGACAGTACCTTTATTTTATTTATGTGGTGCTGAGGATCGAACCCAGGGCCTCACACACGCGAGACGAATGCTCTACCACTGAGCCATAGCCCGAGCCCCTAGTTAGTGATTTTAAAATAGTTAAATTTAAGAAGTCATAGTTGAGTGAGGGAATCATTAAGGGATCTTTCATTCCTAACTTCTATGATTTTATTTAGACTACAGTAAGCTGAGGCTACTTTCTGCCTCTCTCATCAGTTTTTATGGTTTATAAGCAATATTCTGTGGATAAATAGAAATGTATACTAGAAAGTCAGAATGATCTAAATGTTTCGCGAGTCTAATTGATCTTTCAGATTTGGGATCACATTCAAAGTGTAGGTCTCCTGTACTTTAGCGTCTCATTCATCATCCATACATAATAACCTTATTTTCATATGTGCTGTGTTTATGGGTAAACATGAAATAGACACCACCAGCACCACATTGCACAGAGTATAGTGAGTCATTTGAAGTGCTTTATAGGTTGGTATTTAATCACTACTAAAATCGATTAACAGAAATAACAGAAAGATCACTTGAGTTTATGTCTCCTTAGGTCTTCTTAGGTCAATAATCCTTTAGACCCCAAGGTTCATTGCAGACATAACATGTATAGTCCTCATTTGCTCACTTAGGTGAATACTGAAATCTGAATCATTTGCAACAAATAGATTTTGATCTGGCCCCACATCATTTTATGAACACCAATGAATTCCTAAAAGATCTCCACTCCCACTTGGGGATTTGAATTCCTTGGTCATCTTCTTATGAAGCCTGTCAAATACCAAAGGTTTATAAACATATGGTAGGATATACATTTTGTTCCTTACTTCCTTAAGTTGATTTTGAAGGGCATTGTGCAAAAATAAAACCAAAACCATTCTATTAATATATTAATAATGATTTGCAAAGTTAAGACCACATGCTGTTTAAGATTATTCAGTGAAACTTTTGTTTTAACACACAGACATCCTGGAGCTTGAGAGAGCACAGGTACTCCAAAGATTTGCTGTTGTTCATAGCAGCTAGTGGGATTTGTCTGTTGGATATGTTCCCTGAATTTCAAGATAGTTTCTTATATCTTCACGTCTTTGCCATTTGAGGGTGAATTTCATGTTGAATATTGTTAGAACTCACAGAGCCAAGTCCAGCAAGTACAACTGGTCATCAATCTGTGAAATGTCATCTTGGATAAAAAGCATGAAAATCTATGTGTTTGAATTGCTTATATTTAGCTTGAAAAGCAAATATTAATTTTTTTAATGTTTTAATTTTTTAAGTTTTAAGTTTCATGGTGTATTGTTCTATATATCAGTATGCATTTAATAATAAACACTAACGGAGATTTTGATCTCTTCATTGGAATGCAATTCACACAGACTTAAAACCATACAAAAGCGACATAACTGGAGAATTCAGAGGTTATGGCTGACTTGGGGTGTGGCATCAGTCAGGAATCCAAATGATATTGTGGAACCTAGGGTCTGTCTCTCAATGTTTAAGCTCTGCTTTCTCAGCATTAGTTCAAATTTTCAGTGTCTGTCAAATGCCAAGAGAGCTGCAAGAACTCCAGGCTTAGATCTCCACAGGCTCAAGTGCAATGGACAAAAGGATACAGATCTTCTTGCCTGCTGTCCTTTCCCAAGGTTTCCTTGTCTCTGACTGTGTCAAGGTCCTGAATCTAATGCTCTAACAGGCAATGCCAGAGTCAGATGCTTGCTTTTCTTGCAGTGGACTGCCCTTATGTATTAAAAACAAAGGCTATTTTCTTTCCAGAGGGAAATCAGCAGCTACCACCATGGAAGAGACAAAGAATATTGCTGGTGAAGATCTAGCAAGTGTTCACCTCAAGTAGACAGACAGACACACATACACACATGCACATACACACACATGTGTAATTGCATGGTTTAGTGTCAAATTAAATCCTCTGTTCAGGTACCAATTCTGTCACCAGAATGAAAATGTAGTATAGTAGGATTTAGACCTTGACCCACCTGACTGCACTTGTGACCTTGATTGTGTTCTTGCATATATCCCAGCTTCCTCATAAAATGAAGATAAAGAGTGATATGTATCTCATGGAGTGTTTAAGATTCAATGAGTTAATACATGTGAAATACTTAGAACAGAGTTTGGCACACAGCAAGCACTGTTAGTCCTTACTATTACTCGGATGTGTCTCTGAACATTGCAGTCATTCACTGTTAGGCTTCAGATTCTTCTTTATTTTTAAAATTAGAGTTCACGTTACAATAAAATCAATGTTCCATAATCCTATGCTTTCATAAGCATTTGGATGATTCACATCCTCTAAGATAGTCTTTCCTATGCAGACTTTGAAGCCAGAGTCCTAAAGCACAGCATGAAGAAGCTAAATTTCACCATGACCTCAGTAGAAATTATATAACTTTCCTCTTATGATTTTCTGAACAAGGAGAGAAACCCACTGCCAAAAATGTGATTTAGACATATGTATCCATTAGAGTACCTTAATAAAGCAGAATGATCTTCAGCCTTGACCTCTGCTTTGTCAATAAGAGTATCACGCTGGATATGTGATGAGCCATGGAGCAAGATTTTAATTTTTGTTTAATGATATTATAAGTCATAGTGCAGTATCCTACTGAACAGTGCATGCTGCATAGTGGGGCAGAACATAGAGTTATCACCGTCACCATTTCTGTGACCATCTTTACAATATATTCTATATAATAATCTGTGTAAATTTTTCAGATGCATCTCACAGAGTGAGTTGTTTCTGCATGGCTACTTCATGCTCATTTTTCAGTTTGTGGTCTTAGCCAAATTACCTTTATTCACTTAAAATAAGGTCAAGATATGAAGTGGCATATCTTTTTAAGTTTTAAGTAAAATAAGATTGTACATGTGGTACCTTAAATGTGTGCTAGGACTTTACTTGTTAGATCCTAACATAGCAATTGGAAACTCATGACATTATTGAAACAATAATTGCACACTTTATGCATCTGTGACCGGGACAGCTAATAGGAGATGCATTTTTATTATGTTCCCTGGTTGAAAGGATGTCAATATACGTGTGAGATGTGTGTGGATATGTATTGTGCCGTGACATAGTTACATATATTAAAACTAGTTTTGTAATTGGATGTGAGTGGTTCAAGGATTTTATTCAGGAGTGCTTTTTAGAAAAGGAGTTCAAGAATATTGTTAACAGATTAAGTAGTACTATCTAAAACTTAAATCTAATGCTGTGAATAATAGAAAAAAGGCAATCAATATTATATTTAATAAAGAGATAGCAGTCATGTATGGTCAATGGTGTGCTTCTTATCTGAAAATCTCAGGTATCCTTGGGAGGGAAGAAAAATACTGTTAGAATTCTCAAATATTACCAATCTCTAATTTGTGAATTTCTTGAGGCTCAAGAAATTCCCCTTATTCCCAGGCGTCTTACCTTGTTTATCTTGCTGACTTAATTAGCTTTGAACTATGAGTGTCCGTGCTTCTCTTTCCAGACAGAGCTATCTCCAGAGTCTAGACTAGAGCCAATTGGAACAATTGCCCAGGGCTCTGCTCTGCTGGGGAAACCCAGCAGCTGGGGCTGTTACAGTAAGTTTGTGGATGCTATCTATGGAGTGAGGACGAGGGGCATAAAGTTGATACAATAGAGCACAATTGTCCAAACACCATTAGCATAGTTTTTAGAGCATCCTCTACCTCCAATTTTTTCAACCCCATGAAAAAGTAGTAACTCCAGCACCCTATGAGTTGTGAAGTACTGTTAGTGAATTATCCCTTCTTATCTCAATCACCTTCTCTGAACACGAATGCTTGCCTTCATGCATTCATTCAACTGACATTTATTAAAGTCTAACTCTGTATCTTTACATTTAATATTCATCATAGGCAAAAGACCACTCTTTCTTATACTTCACTGCATGCAAGGATCATATGACATGCTTATGAAAATTGCATTCTCAGGACCCACCAATATTAGAGATGCACATTCAGTAGTAGGTGAGGCCCATACATCTGCATTTTTAAAAAGCATCCAAAACAGTTCATAAAGCACTTAATTGGATCATAAACTCTACCACTGGGGTACCCAAACCATGATAGTTACTCAGTGTGCAATCGTTTAATTCACAAAATTATAAAGAATGTATTAGACTTTATGGTACAAAGTTGTTTTTATGCAATCCCTCCATATCAATCAGGGTCCAGGAAGATAACACAAGGAATACTCAAATGAGTAACTGAAGAGAGCTCTATAAGGCATGTGCGCAGTTAAGGGAGACACACCCAAGGCTTAGCCATAGCCAGAAGGACCTGCAGTCCTTAGGACGAAGATCACAAGAGAGGGGCTTATTACTAGAACCCTAGGAAAAGTATAGTCACTTCAGAGGGGCTGCCTGACAGGGGAGCCAGGGGATAAGCACACCACTTGTCTCTCTTCCTGTTCTCTGATGGAATGATGTTATTGGCCAAACCCAAACAGAATCTGACAGAAAGGGAGCCCAGGCTGTGCAGAATGTCTCCTCTCACAGTACAGAGCTGAAGGAGAAAGTGAAGAGTGCTTTCCTTCCAGAAGCAGACAGTCTATGTCTTCCAATCACTGTCCTGGAACTTATTTATGAACAAAGTTTGGAGTGAGGTAAATAAGTACTACTTATCATTTGATCTCTTAGCTATGTCTATAACAATTCTTTCAAATAGTGTAGGTGCACCAAGGATAAGTCAATTGTGTGAACACCAAGATAGAATTCTAACTACGCAGAAATTTTTATAACTCCAAGATGTGCACACATATACTCACATACACACATGCTCACTTGTGAACTTCCATTGGATTCACAGGACATTACAAAGCTTGATCCCTGCTGGAACCTGGACACTTGGATGTACACCATTAATCATCGTATGAGCTTTTGATAATTTCAACTGTAAAACTTAATAGCAATCAATGGACTGACATGCTAAAATGATTTAGTCTTTTAACGTTAAACAGCATAGAGAAAAAGCATTCATGTTTAAAGGGCTTGTTTGTCTCTAAATCAATTTTATTGCTTTCTTAACTTACACTTCTGGTATCTAAAACTACAAATAATCCTTTCCTATCTAAAAATTCTCAGCTTTTGGTCTCATTTTCTCTACTCCCATGTTTTAATGCCTAGGATTTACTTAAAAATCATTTAATTCACTATTTTTAGAGCAACATGGAATTATGAACCAAAACTTAATGATAATGAGGACAATATTTCAGAGGAAGACAAACATCTTCTCTGATACATTGCCAAAAATATGCTGCCGAGATGAAGACCACCCAGAAACTTCAATTGGCACATGATGCGTCAGCCCATATGTATTAAAGAAAAAGAACAGAAAAGAGAGAGAGAGAGAGAGAGAGAGAGAGAGAGAGAGAGAGAGAGAGAACATTACATAGAGAATTTGAAACATGGGTTATATGATTCCAAGTAATACTTAAAGAGATGGTACTGAGCTTCATTCAGTTTAACAGGTGTTACTGAATACCTATGATTTCTGCCCTCAAGAATCTTACCATTTAGCAGGGGAAGGAGTCAATGAACACCATCATACAAATCACTAGGATGAATTGCTAGCTAGAAATAACAGCTTAGTCCCTATACTGCAGATTCTGTTTGGAACTCAGGAAGGCTCCTTGCACAAAGTAAAATCTGAGTTTGTCCTTAGAAGAAGAGAAAGGTGTTCAGATGCAGAGCTGGCATGAAAGGCCTTTCAAAGCCTTCCAGGTGAAGTGGCAAAGTCAGTAGAAGATAATTCTGTAATGTTGTATGTATGTAGGTAATGGTGAGTCAATCAGTGGGTTAAGAGAGTGGCCAGTGTCAAGGATTGATGATGAGGCCAGGAAGCCCCTTTGGACTAGTTATAAGAAGACTTGAATACATGTTGCACTTAAGGGTTATTCTTTTGGCAGCAGAATCATGTTTTTTTTTTTTTTTTTTTCTTTTTTTCCCCCAGGAAGGAGTAGAAAATGCAGAAGGGAGATGAAGGGATCTGCTAGCTCTGTATTATAATGAATGGAGGGAGAGAACTAGGGAACTCAATGGGACATCTTGGGAGAGGTAACAACATTTAAATTTGGAAGGGTCTCTATGGATGTAAAAAATGTGGTAACAGGTACAAAAGTTTTTTTAAAAGGAACAATGGGAACACTAGCTAATCTATTGGATGTGGAGCCCCAGGAAAAGAGTATTGCCAAACACGTCCAAAGTCTGAGGTTTTTGATCTGGATGATTCACCTCTTTGACGGAGATGGGGCTTGTCTATTTCCTTCCTCCTTCCATTTTCTTTCTCTTATAGCCTCCTTGTCCTTAATTACTTCAAGGACATCCTTAATTATCATAGAATATTTGAATTACTGGGGGAGTGTTCCAGTCTGAAAATTAGGTAAAATCAGATGTTGAACTTGGTTATGTACAACTGAGTTAATTACATAGGGTTTGAAGTAGTGAATGGGATGAAAGAGGATAGCAGGAGAAGATAATGGGACAGAGCTTGCAAATATGGAAAAACTTGGAAAACACCTACTTTTCAGGGTTAGATGAAGATCAGAGTTGGATTTGGGTCATTTTGGATGTAAATGTTCTCCTGTATTTGAGAAAGAGTCCTGCTGTTTCCCAGAGTGGTTGGGTTTGAATACATAGCATTGAGTGATCTCATTTAATTCTACTTTCAATCCAGAGGATAGCATATAGTTGGACATTTAGGAAACCTAATGAAAAAGCAAGAATTGTTATTTTTATTCTGGGGCACTCTAGTCAAGAATTGTGTGTGTGTGTGTGTGTGTGTGTGTGTGTGTGTGTCTACACCTCAGAAATTTGTTTCCCTTTTTAATTAAATAAAGCTCATGTTTGTTGGCTTTTTGGGTGGGCTGCAAGGCCCATCTGTTTAACTAGGCATTTGCCTGATATTGCAGGGAGAGGATTGGCAAGTGTAAGTGTGAATTTGAATACCAGATACAGGCTATTTAAAGCTGAATTATGTTTAATAAATTCACCCAGAGGTGCTCGAGCAATAGGTAGTTTGGAAAATGATCATAATTTGTGCGGAAGAGTATTTTTTTTTTTTTTCAAAGGTTGTGTGCCGTGTGACTGGGGGAAGGAATAGACTCAGGGAAGTTCATATCTGCTAATGCCTCTGTTACTTCAGGTCTCACCACGGAGGAGGGCAGAGTACTTCAATAATGGCTTTTGATGTCCTGGAAGGCAAACTCATCTTCCATTTCACATGATGTAGTACTAACTTGAGAGCAAATAATACATAAATATTTTCTTGATAGTATGTGTTAAAGCAGTCGGCATCTAGGACCAAGGGTTGTCAATCTTTGAGGTTTCTAAAAGGAATTGCAATTTATGGCGTGTTAGGGTAAACAGTTGGATTACATTTCTGAAATACGTGTTCCATCAGGTAAAATCATTGTGATTACAGGCACTGGAGCTGTAAGTAAGTTATGTGCTAAAAGGTTGAAAATGTAAAACAAGTATGCCTGTGCTTAACTCTTAATCCCTCTTTGTATCTCCTCTGAATAAACTACAAGAAAAGGGGGGAAAAGAATGTTTAAATAATAAAACAGAGTATATTATGTCATCTTGTTAAATAATAAGCTCAATACAGTTCGAGGAACTCTTTTATCAGTGGTCCAGCCATGAGGGTATTCCAGAATTCAAAAGCACTATGAAAGATTATAAAGAAATTATTTTAGTTGAAAATTTCTCCTTTTATTTGTGTTTTTATCTCTGCTAATTTCTTCTTTATTTTCTGATGCACCTTACAAAAGCACAGGTTGTCATTTCAACATCCAGGCTCCATTGTTCAGAAATGTATTGCTAATAAAAGCAAAAGAAGGGAATGGTTTTAAGAGCTTTGCATATGTTTGACAGCAGAAGATAATAAATGTAAATAAATCTTTAATATTTCCCCTAATTCAGTTTGTGCCATGCAAATGTCAGGACTGGAAAAACAAATCAACAAACATTTGAAGGAAAACAATATACATAACTTATTTTATATATTAAAAACAACTGTCAAACAATTATGACCTCATGTATTAGTTGGTTGTTTTGAAATATTCCTACTAGAGTTAAAAAATGCTATGAGGGCCTTTGAGCTTAAACATATTGTGTCAATCAAGAGCATATGTAATATATCTAAAGCATGAGGTAAAAATTTTCTTCATAAATTATTTCATAAATAAATAAGTAATTTGCTTGAAAAAATTACAAAAATATTTGTGCTTTTATTAAGTTCTCTACAGATCTTTTGTGGTTAATGTAAACGGATTGATACAGACAGCATTTGATCTGCTCTATTCAAACTTGAAATACAAAAAAGTAACATGAAGACATTCTTCATTTCTCAGGCAAACTTTAGCAAAATTGAGTCCGTGAAACTTCATTCATTAAAATTTTAAGTGACCATGAATTTGTTGGCTTCAGTACCTGAATGTAACTTTATCCTTTCAATTAAAGGACATAATTCATCCTTAGACCTTTGGCTTTAATTTTTCAGATAATATATAATTTTGGGTACACTTATGGTCAGATTTTGTATTATTACAGGTGGAAAAACACCAGCCATCTCAAGGGTTTTGTGCTTGCAAAAGCGTGCAATTTAATTTTTTGAACCAATTTAATCAATGATTGTTTCATGTGAGTAAATTTACACTCTTGAGGATTGCCTTAGATTTGAGGGTGATGGAGAGGAAGATCACTTCCCCTTTTAAAATGTCATTTAAATCTTGGGGAGCAGAAGGAGATTAGGGGACTAATCCTTGTGATAAACTGTACTATTAAACTTCTCTAAGATGATATGGCCACAGATTTTATCAGTTAGATACCACATTCAACAGTTTTAGGTGGTTTTAACCCTTTAAATACAAACAGTCTGAGTAGTCAGATACATGTTTCCAAATTTATTTAACCTAATATTTTCAGTTAGTCATGGATAAAGAATGTTTCACTCCTATCCTTATTATTTTTTCTGAATAAAATTACATCTCAATGTGCTGTGCATATTTCCATAAAAGTCAGCAACTTAATTTATGGCTTAAAAAAGAAAATAAAAGGTCTATATTTAATATAGGAATACTTTTTACAGGGGAAATTGGTGGTGGACAGTATTTAATGACTCCAGTGTGGAAATATGCAGGTGGTCATAGTAGTTGACTATGAGATTTACTGAAGATTTTGATACTAATTTTCCCTGCATGCAGGAGTATATATAAATCTAAGTCTGTTCTCAAATTAATTTAAATTGATGATAACATATGAATAACTCTATGCATATGAGTTTCATTGTCTTCTTCCTTTAGGGAATATATTGTTTGCCTCATTGTGAAACTGTATTTTGACTACAATTTCACCTGCCTAGTTTCTCTATTGCAAAAGAATTATTGCTTTTCTATTCACAAAGAGTAGATGAAGCATGCTACCAAAATACTTCTGGAATAAATGTGCTACAGAAAGGAATAACATATCTGTCTGATTGGGTATATTAAGCAGAATTAAAGACCTTACAGAAAAAAAAGGGTAAGGTTCTGAAAGCACATATTTCTGGTTCAATTTTTTATATGATTGTTTTTTTTCACTTCTGATAGTAGTATGTTTCGAAAATATACTCATCTTTTCTCTAAAAAGATGCAAGAATCATTTAGTGAAAAATATTTTGGAGGAAATCACTTCATCTTCAGCTCACAGAGTCATGATTGTACCTCTCTAAAATTCTAATTTTAATCATTCTGTCGTTTAGAGAAGGATGTTTCTCGTTTTAGCACAAAATTAGTTTAAACTGACTTTCACCAAAGGAAAAACATGCCACTTAAAGTCACCCAACTGAAGAAAAGAAGTCCAAATGCCCAAGAAATGTTTACTTGGTTTTTAACACCTCCTATACTTTGAATTCTGTCATGGTAATGTTTTATGCATTGTTGATCTTTAGAAGTTAAAAACAAAAAACACCGCTCATTTCAGTTAACTTTATGTGGAGGCAATTTCTCTTAATAAGAAAATCTGGAGATGTGAAGTAGGAAAAAGAATGTCATGCCAAATTCAGCGTTCCTTATCTGCCACTAAAACCCCAAAGAGCAGCATGTATGAATCTGGCAGTATTTGAATAATGTTTCCATTCTATCTATTTTATGGTACCCCCCTTAAAGCACCCATTGAGCTTCTGCCTTCTCCTCAGCTCAGAAATCCATAGCAACCTCAGTCCGCACTTCTCCAACTCAGGATAGAGTTCAAGTTGTTCTCCTGCAGCCCTCTTGCCATCAGAACATGGGAAACCCTGACCACCGACGACGAGGTGTCCCGAGACTTCTCGCCACAGATAAAGGGCGGGGGAGGGGGCGCACACGCATACAGGAACCGTGCGTCGTTTAATTGAGAGGGCGAGGGAAAGTCACCACCGAAAAGGTAAGAGCACTTTTAGAGTTCTTTGAATTGTTCAGGACAGCATCTCCGAGTGTTTGGGGAACGTCGCCTTGGCCGCCACGCACTGCCCCCCGCGTGCCCCCCACGCCCCCAAGGTAGGTCCTCGTCTTTATCGCTTTATTCCCAAAGCGTTCCGATTTTTCCTTCTTTTCCAGCCCGCACGTTCACACGTGGGGGTGGGGAGGCGGCGGGGAGGCGGGGCGGGAAGGTGGCCGGGCCCCTGCCCCGCGCCGCGCTCATTTGCGGCGCTCGGACTCCGGCGAAGTTCTCGCGCAGCCGGCTGGCCGCGGCCGGGGCCGGTCCCGGCGGGCGGCGGCGGCGGGTGCTCGGGGCCGGGCGGGGCGGCGGCGGCGGCGGCGGCGCGGGGACGCGCGCTCGCGCTGTCTCTTTAAGGGAGCTCGGTCTGGGGTGGCGCTTTCCTCCGCGAAGGCTCCTTTGATATTAATAGTGTTGGTGTCTTGAAACTGACGTAATGCGCGGAGACTGAGGTCCTGACAAGCGATAACATTTCTGATAAAGACCCGATCTCACTGCAATCTCAAGCGTCCTCTTTTTTGGTGCTGCTCGTTTCTCCAGACCTCGCGTCCTCTCGATCGCTCTCTCGCCTTCCTATTTTTCTTTTTCTTTCTTTCTTTCTTTCTTTCTTTTTTTTTTTTTTTAATTTTAACAAAAACAACACCCCCTCCCCTCTCCCACCCGGCACCGGGCACATCCTTGCTCTATTTCCTTTCTCTTTCTCCCTTTTTTTTTTTTTCCTAAGGGGGGGGAGGGAAGGGAAAAGGGGGGAGGCAGGAAAGACCTTTTTTCTCCCCCCCCCCCAATAATCCAAGATCAACTCTGCAAACAACAGAAGACGGTTCATGGCTCTGGCCGCTGAGCCACCATCTTTCGGGCTGCCGAGGGTGTTCTTGACGATTAATCAACAGGTAAGGAGGGGAGGCCCGGCGGGCCGCGGGGCCGGGGCCGGGGGCGCGGGGGGCGCGGGCTGCCCTCGCCCGGCTCCGGGCGCCGCGACGCGAGTGCTGCGCCCCGCGCGTGTGTGCGCAAAATGTGGGCGATCGCGAGCGGGGAGCCCTGGGAATTAAAAGTGACTTTCTTTGAAAAAAAAAAAAAAAAAAAAAAAAAAGCAGAGGGAGAGTGTGCAGAAAGCCAAGCGCAGGCTTCTCGGGTTTCACATGCATTTTCTTTCTTCCTTTCTGCGCGTGTGATTTCTTTCTTTCTTTCTTCTCTTCTGCTCTCCTTTCCCCGCTTCCTCTCCTCCTTTTGGTGGGTCTGAGGCGATTGAGCCTTGGAAACCAGCGACTTCAAACTGCAGTAGCCCCTGGAGTCAGGAGGGTCAAGTTCAGCCGCCGGGGAGGAGGAAAAACAAATCCCCATTTGCCAAAAAAAAGAAGTTTCAGGCCGGTGCCCCCTCCCCCTCGCAGCCCCACTCCCCCTCGCTGTCTCTTTCTGGCTGATTTTAATTCTCTCCTACCGGGCGCAGCGGAGGAGCTGGAGGTGGTTGGACCCGAGGGGCCGCCGCCGCCGCCGCTGCTGCTGCTGCAAGTTTCCTGGGGGCTCCTGACAAGCGGGGAGCAGACTAGGCACCGGCATGCAGAGTAGTAAGTTGGGCGAACTTGCGAGGGTCGGGAGGGACTCAGAGAGGGGCCTTCGTGTGGTCCCTAAAGTGGGGGAAATAGCACAGGACTGGCTTTGGCTTTGAAGAGTTTGCAAAGCCAGGCTTCAAACTTTTTTCCCTTAAAGGCCCAGCTGGGGCTGGAGAGGGAGGGTGTCGCATCCCCTTGATGCACCCGCCTCTGAGCGGCTCAGGGCAGCTTGGCCCAGGGGTCTGTGCCCTGTCGGTGCCATGTGGCAGGGCCTTGCAGCCAGGGAGCTTCCGTAGGGGCTGAGGAAGGGGCAGACTTCCTCTTCGGTGCGGTTGATGCGCCATGTGTCGCGCGGGTCAGGGGACACTGGCCAGTGATTAAATGCCTGACAGCGGTGGGACATCCAGGCGGACAGGCGCTTTGCCTTCTGTCTAGTTCCTGTTTGGGCTCTAGAGTCTGAAACGCATCTTTGAAAGGCCAAGGCAAACACCGCTGTCCCTCCAAATAACTCCAGGATTATAGGACCCCATGAATAATTTGAGGGTGAGGCGGAGGTGGGAGCTGTTTGAAGTGCAAAGCTGTTTTTGTGGCTGGAAAAGCTTTTTTGTTTAGTACCTGTCTGAGATAGTGGTGTTTCCCTTTTTCCCCAGGGAAGTCAGTAACTGTTTTATGGCCCTAGGACTCTAAAGCAATTTAAGTTAGAGGGCGACAAGGATTGGTGGGGTTTCAGAGGGAATCTTGGACTTATTAAATTTTAGGACCTGCTTTACTTCCCCATATCTTTTTAGGCCCCAGAATTGATACTTTGAAAGTTTTTGAGTAAGAGCGATGGATCTTAATGATGACCCAAAATTATGATAGAATATTCATCCTTATCCTATTTTGGAAAATCACGGCTAGAGTTTAAGCAAGGTAAGTGAAGTGAGAAGCTTAGCGGAGTAGTTAATAAGAGACAAGTTAGGCTGATTCATTGAACTTTTGTAGATTCATTGAAGTTTTGTAAACCTACCAGGTGAACAGGAAAGGGCTGGGGAAAGATAATAAGTACAAAAGCAAAATATAGATAGGGCCTGAGACAAAATTACAAGAAATGATAATTCTAGGCCTGGTTGTTGGCTAAATTTGATTTCTCAAAGCAAAAATAAAATATAGGAACACTCCAACAACTCTTCAGAGTCCTCCAGTTCTGAAGCTAAAACCTATGGATCTGGCTGGCATCATGTTACTTTCCTTCTGGTTTTAGGAAAAGTTGATCATTTAGAAAAGGCTGCCAGTGTTAAAAATGCCAGGGACAGTAAAGGAAAGTAATGCGGGCAGCCCAGTTCAGTTCTTGACGTGGACAAAATGAGAATGAAAGTTTCTGAGCTCACTGTTAAGTTTCTTACATGTTGCTCATTTGCTTAGCAAACGTTCTCAGCCATCCCACCGGTTAATGTGAAAAAGCAAAGGATCTAAAGTAATCATGCGGGCTTTTTTTCCCCTTACCCCAAGTATGCCAGGGTTGTGAATAAATACAGGGTTTGTATGGGAAGATGAAGCGTTTCCTGTAAGTTCTGATGCTGACAGCACAGTCTGGAAATGATACCAACATTTTGAGGATTTTTTTTTTTTTTTTACCTTTAAGTGAAAGTTTATTAATGACGTGCTGAATCTTAACAAGTTAAACATATAGTTCTTAGCGTTTATCTCTCTTAGATTTCATAACTTCCTTTTAAAGCTGTACCCTTGGATAAAAACATCTCCAGTCAGTTAAATAGTCAGGGCCAATAACGTGCTAAAATTTAATGATTATTTTTGGATATTAATAATGTGAAAATAAAACACCCGAGGAGGGAATAGAGTTATAGTGCCAACATTCCGACTTGATTTCTCTAAATGTAAGGCATTCTGAAGCTTCATAAGTACTCTGTTGGCAAAGTCTTATTTACCATCCGTGAACTGCCGTTTATGGCTTCCTGATTTATCTGTTGTAAGTTAGGATATGTGTGTGCAGAATGCTTTTACACACGTAATAACCAAGTCTGACACTCTCCAAATAAATGGTGGAACACAGAAAGTGCCTAATACATAGTTTGTCACTTCTTTGAATTTTAGATGCTGTTAGGGTCTCTGGGACTGCTTAGATTTTGTCTTTTGTGTCTTCAAGGTAACACTAAAGAAAAGGAGGAAAGTGTCATTGCAGCTGTGAAGTCTGGGTTGAATTCAGAACTCAGCATATTTGGCGACAACTTATATTTCAAATGATTTTATAAAAAATTTTTAGCTACTTGCTTATAAAAGAGCTTAGGATCCAAATCAGTGTGCACATTCATAAGTGAGTTATATGTGGCCCTACCATATTTCAGTATTATTTTTACTTTTCTTTTAAGTCATGTACTACTTGTGGATTTATTCTGATTTCCACAGTGGAGGTCTCTGTAAGGAGATATTTATTCAAAGGAAAACCTTCAAAACAGGGAGACAATTCATCTGTGGAAAAGCTGCTTTTAGGAGCCTAATATTTCAATGATGTTTCTATTATTGTGATGATGATGAGATGTGTATGCATGTGTTCAGAGATAGAAACTATACTTTTCATTTAATGATCTTTGCTTTTTTTTTTTTACTAAGAAATAAGCCAAAGGGTGTTAGGTTTTAATAAACTTTTGCCTTCCCGTCTTTTTTTGAAGTAAATAAACATTACTGAAAGTTTTGAAAGGACTTGCAAAAAATTGTTCTTGGACTAGAACTTTATTTCAAATTTGAAATTGGGATCAGTGATGATAACTGGCTTTTAAAACATTTTTCATGCTATGCGTATTTTAAAATTATTATTATTTTTTTACTTCAGTACTCCCTTTGATGGTGAACAATCATCTTACAACACTTTGCTGTTGTGTATAAAACAAAATGGACTTTAAGAAAGTTATGGGCAGGTGTCTATAATTGATTTAAGGGGAATTTTTTTTTTGTAATAAGCAATGAACTTAAAATGACTGGCTCACATTAAAACATATTCTTATGAAGATATTCTCTAGCGTGTAAAATGAAGCCATTCATTCAACAGACTGACAACTTTCCACTTGATATTTGCCTTTGCTTAATTTAGTTTCCGCAGGACAGCTAGTGTGGTAGTCTGCATCTGTTTTTGGCAGGCGTAGAAAACTATAAACTCAGACAGTTCTGTCCCAAATATTGCAGCTCACAGTTACAATCAATTTGATAAAAGCAGGCAAGTTTTATGGGCTTACTTTCTGTTGTTCATCCTTGGTCAAGCTTTCAGGTAACAGAGGTTTCTCTTTCTTCCTCTTTTGCTGGTTATGACTACTAATACCCTTGATAACTAGTTCTGAGTCTTGTTTACTCATTTATCTTCCTGATTTACTAGTTATTGATATTTGGGGAAATTAATGACAGCATATCTAGACTTGGTTTTACTTTGGTTGTGTATCTATGGGATAACTATATTTGTCTTTTGATATCATACAGAAGGAAGTGAATTCTTTGTTACTTTAATAGTGATGATTTATGGGATTTTAGAGCTCCCCAGTAGATTTAATATAAAGACGCTCTTCTAGCCTTTGCCAAGCAGAAATTTAATCTAATTATAATGGTCACATATAGAGAAAGACTAATACACTTTATATTTTTAAAAATTGGGCAGCTTGAAAAATAATTATCAAAATTATTCGTCTCCTAAAAGCTTTAACTAGGTGATTAAAGTAAATATGTTAAAATATCAAGTATGGTTTTATGGTACTGTTGTGTAACAAACAGTGCTGCAGAGAGAACAAATGCTTTAAAAAATTTATCTTTGGATGTAAGTGGATCCAAAGTCAGTCATTAATTTGTATAGAATATTATATTATTTTTGACCTTTATAAATAATGTCTTTGGTGTTATAATTATGGTCACTTTTTGAGTTGTCACATCACTCAGTGACTCTCCTAACTCTGAAAACTGAATCTGTTGGTCTTTGGTTCTCTGGTAGGCGTAGTAATGTAGAACTTGATTTAGGTTATAAAGAGATCTTTGAACTTAAGAAATAAAACTCTCGTTATTGAATTTGGGTATGGATCTTGGGAGGAAGTTATTTAAGTTAGTTAGATGAAGAAATCTGACTAGTGATAGTGATTGCAGCTATAGTGACTATTATAGTAGGGGTATCTACTTTTCGTTATCCCACTTTCCCTACCAAGAGCACAAATCCAAGTTGCAAAAACAAAAATGAACTTATCTATGCACTTCAAATTTGAAGCATCATTGGAAATCATTTTCTGATTCAAAGCTATAATTGCAATGCAAATATCATTAAAACACCCCAGAGCAGACATTAAGGATATACTTGTCATTCTTAAGTACATTTCATTAAAAATAATAAAAATCTTTTAATTTTTAAAATGTTTCTATCTCTTTAAAAACCTGCAGTAAATACTTCACAAGTGGCTAGACACCTTCCCTGGTGGTTTAGTTTATACAAGTAGGAAACTTTCTCTCCTACTCTTTCTCTCTCTCTTTCTTGTTTTCTTTAAACCAACTGACGTAATGCCAAACTTTGCTTTAAAAGAACAGACAGAAGTAATTGGTAGCTTTTAACTTTTAATAATGTTCTGGATTGGTTTTAGTGGCCAAAATGCCATTTTTTTTAGAAAAAGAAAAAAGTTCAACTAAGAACGGGCTTGTGGCCTGAGGAAGAAAGGCTCTGTTGATGCAGTTATTTTTATTCTTGTTTTTCAATCTGTTATTAAAAATCTTTCCTGCTGAGCACTGCTGGAGTTCTCCAATTGCTCTTTGTGATGGCTGGGCATTTCAGGTTACCGTAACTTAAACAGTTTTTGGGTTTTGGGGAGAATGGGTATTTGCATTCCCTTATTTCTTTCTTGTTTTTGGGAAAAAAAAACATTGGTTTTGTTTCAATGGAGATTAAGTAAGGTTATCACTGGCAAAAGGTCCATGAATAGTGTATATAAAGAATGCCACACCTGTTAGCAAGAGCCTAAAATATGGAAGTTTAGTCGTGACATTAATCACTTTTATGTGTAGAGGAAGGAAAATAGATGAAACTACCAAAATGCATTTTTAGATTGAAAACATAAGTTTTAAGGGTCAATGTGTTTTGACTGGATTTTTTTTTTTTTTTTTTTAAATTAGCATTTTACGTGGTATTTTTAACTGTACTTATCAAGCAGTAATTTTTAGTTTCCTTTCTTTTTCTTTTCTTTTTTAATAGTCCTTTTCTCTCTTTCTGACAAGGCAAAGAGAACTTTCTGTAGTTAAGAGACATCTTGGTGATGTTGATTGACATCGGGCAACTTCCGAAACTGGCAGGCAAAAAAAAATCTTTTGTGGGGGCGAATAGATTAATGCCAGTATTTCCTTCCTTGGGGAAAGATCCTCCACCCAGAAATGGAGCCCTCCACCCCATTTGGTGGATCAGAACTGAGTATCGACATTTCTGATGTGAATCATTGCAGAGGTCTAAATCTTATGGTTACTTATCTTGGACTTTGTTTTTAATCCCGAATTTGTTCCTGTGATTTTTTTCCCCCTTTCCTTACTCAGAGCTTATTTAAGGAATAATATATATTAAAAATACAGCATTGCACACAGGAAGAGTAAACTCTTTGAGGCTTTTATAATTATGAAAAAGCATTCTGCATATTTAGGGCCCTTCAAGTGTTCTCCGCTTAGATATTTAACAGTTTTGATTTACTTGATGTGCTTCTCAGATTTTCCTGTGAAAGCTGCAGACATCATTCCCATCCAAAGTATTCCATCTTTGCTAACTGCTCTTTTACTTACGGATTTGTTAGGAAAACCTTAAAAGAACTTGAGCTGTGTGTTGTTCATATCAGCGCAGTGGAAGTTTCTTGGAGTAGGTCTTGATTTACTTAATTTTTTAAACAACTTTTTTGAAGATAAGTTTCAAGTTGTGAGTGTGTCTATCCATAGATTTTTCTTTAATGAATGTTGGTTTGTTACTTCAAAACTTGAGGGGAGAGTAATAAAGTTTAGGAAGAAGGGAAAAAGGCAGAGGGAAGTATTTTGGAGGTATGGTCCTTTAATATCAGCAGTTTGTTTACTGTTGAGTGGTGGGGAGGGGTTGGGGGAGGCTTTGTGGAAGATGATACAAGAAAAAAAATCCATCAATTGCGCATATGATCCCCTCCCCTTAAGGTTTACTTAAACAATATGTTTCGGTTTTGCCTCAAACCATTCTGCACCACCTCTGCTCCAAGAATCCACCACTATCTTGGTTCCTGGGAGATTAAGGATGATTCTTTATGTTATATAATGAACAACAGTATTATTTGAACAAAGGTAATATATTTTGATTTGTGTAATGTTTTGATAGTTAGTAGTGGGCTAACTATGAGGGGAATTCTAGCAGGGTAAATGCCTGCAAGTGCTTGAGGTATCTCGATAGCACTGCGTTTAAGTTACTGCGGTTACATGTGTATGATACTGTAGGTGTGTTTTATGTATGTAATGCATGTAATATTGCTTAGATACACCTTGATGGTGGACTTCAATATGCTGTAAGAAACTCTGTGCTTTATATGTGAATCTTTTAAGGAGCTACATGACTTTATACAGTCTAGAAGTTTGAAGTAAGTATGGCGGTTTAACACACCGAATCCATCGTTATCATAATACTTACAGCTACTCTGAATTTACCAAGAAATTTGAAAAGAAGAAAATGCTGTAAATCAAAATGCCCCCATGCAGTGTATTTTAAGAACTGCTTCTGAGATCATTTTTCAGAAGTTCCAGTTCCGTGGAAGGGAGCAGGGAAGTGACAGTGCAGTTTCTGGATATACATTTTATGGACTAGCACTTTATAGTTCACAATTCTATCAGCTCAAAACGTTATGTAGAAATAATATGGAACATGTAAAGACTCTGTACTATGATCCCATGCGTTTTTCCCTAGGGTGATGGATTCTGTGCGTCACCCAAATGTGATGCTGTTTGCCAGGCTTGTAATACTGGTTTTGAGGGTTGCTGTATGTCCTATTTCATCAAGCAACATAGTACAACAACTTTGGTATCTAGGTAATTGACACAGTCAAAATAGGCTCTGGAAAATGTTCCAAATACTTTTAAGTAAGTCAGAAGCTAGCATATTTATGCAATTTATTTAACACTTAAATAAACAAATGATTCATTGTCTGCTCTTTAAGCCTTCTATAGTAGATAGTTAGAAGGAAATATACAAGTGTCCACAGTTTATTTTTTGTTTCTTTTTCTTTAATTTGAAGAAAGCATGGTCCTCTTATTTGCCTTAATAATTACTTTATCTGTAATTATTTTGCATTCATGATAGCGAGTAGTATAGTATTATAAAGAATAATAAAAATTATATTATCTAATGTACATGTCCTAAGTTTTAAAAAACATCACAACTATTATATAATCAAATTGGATATTATAATAATAATGAACCAATATAGGGTGATAGATGACATCACATTGTTATTTATACTCTAAATACATTTTAGATATAACAATAGATAAAAAGTATTTTGATCAAGAGCTGTTTTTTATCTTGTAGAATTTGTTCAGAGTATGAAACTTACAAATAAGGGAAGATTCATAATATAACATTCAGTATAGCTTTTTGTTAATTCTTGTGAATCACCATTTCAGTTTCTCTTAAGTATTTTTATAGGAACATTTTCTTATGAATACTGTAAATATGTGTGGCAGAAGTTAGTTTGTGGAATCTTATTTTTCTATTACATGATACACTTCATGTACAGAGGGATCAAGCATTACTAATTCAGGTTTAGCTTTTTTTTTTTTCCCTCTGGGCTATGCAAAAGGGCAGCATATGAATTTTTGACTTCATAATACCTAAGTATGCACATGTACATGTACTAGTTTGTATTCTTAATCCTATAGAATGTTTTTGCATTACAGGCTTTACGTGGAATTTTACCATATTACATATTTTTTTGAAATGACCTGAATCTCTCTAATGTGAATTGAAATTATTTAGTGCATCCCAACACCTATTTGAGAGTTCATTTAATTACAATTTTGATTCTGAAATGAGAATGAGATTGGTAAGGCAAATTAAAAACCATATTCTACTTGTGTGCATTCTCTGATGTCATTATCCACACATCATCTTCAGCTCTGCAAGATGTAGAAATAAATACATCAGCCCACTTGTCTTTCCATACTGTTAGGTAGTTCTGAACATATAAAAGTTCCTGAGAGATGTTGGCATTTGTTTTTGCTTTAATTCGGATGCCATTAAATATTTTTGAGAGATATTAGCTCACTTTACTTCTATAAGATACCTTTCAGTTTATGGACTCAGGACTGGGCATATATATTAATTTTAATAATCCATATTACTTAACTTTTCAATACATATTAGTTTATTTTTGAATAGTTAATAATACTTTATCATTTTTTTTATTTGAACCTACGTTACTGAAAATTTGCAGAAAGTAAAATCAGTTATTTCTTTATATACCTTTGAGATCTTTTAAAATCATATTGTATTTGGTTGCTGAATTTGTTAATAAGTAGTTATAAGTAAAAGTGATTATGATTATCATTGGATGTATATCCTTTTTAGAGATAATTGCAAAACTTCCTCCTTAGTTCTGCAACCAAGGAAAATTAGGTACAAATAGCCAGTGTGAGCAATTAAGCAAAGACCTTATATGAAGTATTATTTTCTGTGATTTTTATAAGAGAGGAATATTCTGTGAGTTGATTTGGCTTTTGGAAGTACAACTAGCAAACTAGTCTTTCTGAAACAGTAAGAGGTGTTTCTCCTTTGCATTCAGAATATGTTTCCATTACATTCTCTGAGTGTAAGATATGGTAAATTACTTTTAGATACTCACTGTCATTTAAACCTCAATTACAATAAACTGTTTATTTTATTCTGTAGTTTATCACTGTTAATTCTATTTTTAAATGTCTTGTTCTTAAGACAATTTATACTGTTGAAAGAATGCCCTAATTATTTACAACACATTTTATTTTTTCTGCATACTTTGATAATCTGAAAGAAAGCTGTGATTTAGATTTCAGACCAATAGTAAAAATCCTGTTGTATACATTTTACTTGGAAATCTGTGCGTGATTATGCGTGTTTGCTGTCACACGTGTAACCCTTTCATGTTACGTGTGCTTACTTGCGTACGTGTCTTGCACTTTTTACTCTGCAAATAGTTCAGTATCTCACAGTTAACGTTGAATTATGTTCATCTCTGCTCTTCTCACTGCCTCAGTAATTCAGTGTATCATTGGCCATAATGAAATTGTAAAACTGAGACCAATAATGATTAGAAATGGAGAATCGGGGCAGATATTACTTTTAAGCCAGTTATTCCTCTTGTTGTTTTCTCCATTTTTAGTTCCTTTTTAAAAGGATATATATGTATCTATATCTGAACAGAAGGGGGACTAAGATAGCGTACAACCCATAATAATGTAAAGAACTATTGCTGCATATGGCTTTATTTATTTATTTACTTTTAACACAGAAAGCTTTGACCTTTTTGCCTGTGGCCCTTGGGGGTTCTAGATAAAGCCCATTGGGGTCATACTCATAGTTCTGGCTCCCTGTGACAAAAAGCCTTCTCTAGCTTCTGGTAGGCTACTGTGCTATGTTCCTTCAGGAGAGGAAGGTCCTGTGAGTTGATTTTGCATTTGGAAGTACAACTAGAAAACTAGAGTCTTTCTTTTTGAAAATCCTCTGGATGATTGTCAGAAGAGTGAGCAGAGATCCTGGCTTGCATGATGCCGTTGATTTTAGGATACTAGAGAAAATTATGCTCAGACCAAGCATGCTTCCTCTGGATTATTCTGCCATACGTTATTACCATTTTTTTTTCTTTCCCCTTTTTACCCTGTTTGAGGTCTAATATTTCAATTTCTGGAGGAGTAAGGATTTACCCTTTTAGTGGAAAAATGTGCCAGCTGTAGGATTTTTTTTTTTTTTTTTACCTACATTTCTTTATGATATGTATATTTTAGGGGTAGCAGTGTAAGAAGCTTACATACAGTGAAATAATAATTTGATTTTATTGTTTGCTGTTGAGCAGGCCTTTGCCACCCCATTCCTATGAGGAAATGCATTGAATGAAATTAAATAAAGTTGTGGTATAATTTGGAAACAATTATAAGCACCAACTGTGACATATTTCTGGCAAAAAGATTAAGGCAGTTTTAGTTACTCAGTACTTCTACCCAACTCTGTAGTCCAAGTTTATAAATGTGAATTGGACCATTCGATCGTGAATGATGCTTGAAAGGCCTGTTATCTTGATTTAGGGAAGAAGAGTTCTGTAAAAACTCTCACCATCAGTCTGTTTTAGATTCATAAAAAGTAGAATGCCAAGTATCAGGTTATCAATGCTTTGAGGTCTTTAATAAAAAGAGTTTTACTTGTTGTTTGTGGTGGCTATACTCAGTAACATCAAGCACAGGCTGCTTAACATACTTATGCATTGAGCTAGTATTCAATGAATGATTGTATTTCCATCAAGATTTAGGGAATAACAATACTAGAATAGTAGCTATCCACTAAGCACAGTTCTAAGGTTTGGAATTTGCAGCTGATTGTTAGGAACTCTGGCATGACTATAGGTACAAATATTCAGACTGATCACCTTTTATAAAAGTTCTATCTTTCACGTCCAAGATAATACAGAAGTGAATGTTTGCTTTATGTATGTTTTGTCTCCAAGCAGAGGAGACTGACAGTTTTATGTTTTAAGTGCCGAAAGTTGTTCTTGGCTAAGCAGTCCCAGAGTTAATCACTGGGATGTTAACTTGAATTTTCGTCTTTAAAAGTTTTTTTTTTTTTTTTTTTTAAATTTTTAAAACAAAATATGCTTCCATTATTTCCAAATTGACATCTGTGTTCTGGATTGGTTTTTAGAGAAATGTTTTCCAAATTCTGTTGGGTTGCCTGAAGTCCATTGATTTTGAAATGTTTCAGTGTAGCTTTTAGAAATCTTTTTAGCAAGGAGAGAAAATACTTAATCTTTTTAGCATTTTCTTATTACAGAAAGCTTGTTATTTCCCATGAAACACAAATTAATTTTGCATTTGTTTCATATTTCTAAATTTTGTGTTATCTTTTTAGAAATTCTTTGATGTATCTGATTTCAGTTTACCTGCCACACCTTGATGAGATATTTTGGTCATTTCTAAGGAGTCCCTATAGGGAGAAATTATTTTTTGTGTCATTTTCATGGTGTTATTTCTAATTTAAAAAATGGGGGTTTGGGAAAATCGTATACTTATTCATTCTTTGTAATTAATTTACAAAATTCTGAATGGTATAAAACTATATGCATTTAGTTTTTCCTCATTCAGAACTTTTAACATTTTTATACCTAAAATTGGATTGAAGGAAAAGAAAAATATTTAGCCAGCATTAGATTCTCTTTCAGATAATTTTGTGGAATTTTCCAAAATTAATAAGAAAATATAAAATAGCGTCAATGCATAGGGTTAAAATTAAATCTGTACCCAGAGTGGAGACTTTCACGTAATGTAGTTTAGTGCAAAGACATTTTAGTATAAAGAAAACTTTCTCTGGTTTCGCCTGCATCCCCCCTCGCACTGCTGTACTTAAGATGATCGGCATTCTTAAATTATAATCCTGTAAAGCAAATAAAGCTGTTACCATAAAGAAGTAACAGCTTTGCTTCTATATCTGAAAGACTATAACACACATTTTTATTTGGAATAAATGCATTAGGCCCTAAGGAAGTTGATACCAAGTTGTAAACTTAGTATCCCTAGCACCTCCCCACACTGTTTCCTGAAAGGAGGAATTGACTGCAGAGGGCACATTATTTTCACTCCCTGTGGAGTGCATTTGACAGTAATGTGGTGTCTCCACTGGTAGAAATGTGAACACTTCAACCAACCACCTCCTTGTTTGTCTCTTGTGATGTCAGGCAAACATTTTGCCAAAACTTTTGGTCCAGTGTAATCACAACAGGGTTGTGGAATCAGGATAATGTGATGATTTTGAATCATGTTTATGTGTCATTTTTAGACAGTATAATTTTTTTAAAAATTAGTTATTCATAATATAGTAGGAAAGCCAGGACATTGTTTTTAGGTTTTTTAATTCAAAGCCTCTAGATACTGATACATTTCATCTTCTCGAAACATACAAGAAGAGTGCCTATTTGTGTGAACATCATTGTAGAAATAATTGGTTCATTTTGTCTTGACATGAGCTGATGGTGTAAAGCTATTAGCTAACTTTGAGCCCAACCTAACGTACACTGTATTTCATTAGGTCACTTTAAGAAAACCATGTACAAAAGGAAATATACAGAAGAACAGATTAAATCACCTGAGGTTAGATGTAGAGTAAATGATGTAACCTCTGAGAGAATTGTAGTTCTGTGATTTTGCTCTAAAACCTCAATTCTTCTGATGGTGGATATATTGCGCCTCCACCAGTGTATAGTGTTTTGCTTCCTACCAACGGATGAGGGATGAGATAGGAATCTAGATTTGAGATATTATAGTAGTTTTGTTATGGAGAGTAGACCCTGGTCAGTGAATGAATCTTTTCTTAATGGCTGGACCTTCTTCTTCTGGTGTGTTCAAATCTGCTGTTCAAGTTTGATTTTATGTCTTGTTTGTTTTTCCTTAATTCAGGTATATTCAGAGCAATCATAGGGTCATATCTGAGTGATAGAAAGAACTTGAGCTACTATCCACTCTAGCATAATCATCTTATTTTTCAAAAAATGGAAAATGAAGATAAAATTGTGTCTTTTCCCTGCTTGGATAAGGGACTGAACTGATGTCTGATCATTGTCCTAATTTTAAGTAAAATACTAGACAATGTCCATGTTTGTTGAGGAAACCTACTTATTATTTAAGATTTGTTAGTTTTTATTTTCCTTCTGCAGATGGATATGAGTGTAGAACAGAAAATATCATTTATCAGTGTGCAGTGAGAAATTGATGTTCCTATAATGGATCAGTTGATATGTTTCTGTATCAATAACCTATGAAGATATGGGATTCCATTGTTTAATGTAGAAGCTATCACATAAGGCTAAGGAGTTTCTGCAGAAAATCTAGGTTTAGTGTTTCTTTTAAACACTTAGAAATAGGAACCTCATTGGTTTCACTGATATAAAATCTAGTTGGTACTAAAATATTGGTTTTGTGTTACTCTTCTTCCTTTAGTTAAAAATGCCTCCAACATTTTATCTATATAGAAACCATTTTTTTAAAAAATGGTTCATTTGAATTAGGGAATTTAAAAAATCTTCTAGGAAACTGGACTTCTCTTTATTCATACAACTGTAGGCCCCTGGGCAGGTTGAAAAATTGTGGAGGTAGTCTGTGACATTGGGCCTGAAATGTGCAATTAGTTATTAAAACATGGTTGAGAAACCATTTATGACATTTTACATAAACTCCTCTGCATTTATAAAAACAAATTAATGAAAGAATAATAAAGAACTTTGTTTTAAATGCGTTTCTTATTAGTCCCGTCTTTTGAAAGATACATTTTATTTTCGAATATATTGAAAGTGAAATATTTAAAAATATAAATTCAATGTCTTTATTTTTCTTTTGGAATTTCTTCACTCTCCATTTTTAGCTGTGACCCCCAACTGTATACAACATGGATATAATTAATATTCCTTTCTCAATTATAATTACAGAAAGAATTCTCTGTCTTAGACTTAAAAGATCTTTTACTTAAAGTTTTTTGTTTCTTTCAGTTCTAATAGTATAATTACATCATCTAAAGGGCAGATGCAACTCCAATTCCCTATAAATGAAATACACAGTTTATAATCCCAGTATTGCTACCATTTCCATTTCTGGGATTTAAAGAATTGTGAATGCCAGGCTGAATCAGATGTTGCTGGACTGTATCAGGGGCTGCTCCTGAAGTGACTTGGGAAAGCAGAAAGCAGGAGGGGAGGGATCAGGCCCTGGGCTGGTCCAGTTTTTGCATTTGATCCACTTCATCCTACTGCAAGAGGAAGACACCATAATTTCATTTCTATGTCTTTTAGCTAGAGGGCAGGCTGTCTTTTGGTTTGGTTTTTTTATGGTGAAAAACCTTTATAAATGATTTGTAAATAGTTACTCTTTTAAAATGAAACAGGTTGCTTGTGGAAAATAATCATATTCATTTGTTGGAAGTTGTTATATAAATCATGAAGGAATGATTAAAAAGAAGTTCTAAAATGGGTGACGGGGCCATTTGGACTTGGTCTGGTCATCCCACTTGAAATCTCCTTGGTGTGGTGAATGTACTGTATAAAGAAAGGCTGAAAAGTTCGACTGTTATTACATAACTATCTAGTTTTTCTGTCCTTTTTATACTACTACCTCAGTATAGTTGAATTTGTTTTTCACTTTGGCTGTGAATTCTAAGTTAACATCAGATTTACACCTGATACAACCATAATGAACACTGTAAATATCTACCTCATCCTAAATTTTCTTAATGTTATTTTGAATTTATTTTTCTACTTCAGTCCCCTATATAACAGCTCTTTCTTTTTCTTATTTGACTTTAGGAAATTGGAAGCTTAGCATTTTCTTTTAATATTATAGATGAATATAAGTACTAATGTTGGGCTTTGTTTATTGCCAAGTATTTTTTTTTTGTTGTTGTTTTTGGTTCTTAAAATAGGTCCTATCCATGTAAGATTTAATATAAATTATTGCATTTTATTTTTCTTTTCCATTTATGAATGGAACTTTTTTCTTGATAAATCAGTATATACTGAAATTTATTTTATTTCCCTTGAATCACAACTGTGCTAATGGATTTACATACTTTTTGGTTAATACCGTTTCAGACATAGAGTATTTTATGCTCATTCTCATGACACATGTTTGTGAACTAAGACTAACTTAGATGTTTATAGAAGGTAGTTAATGGCATTATCTTTTGTCCATCTAGATTATAATCCAGTTTTAGTTGTTTATGGAGCATTTTTGGAATGTAGGAACAGTTCAAATGTAGTTTGGACTTAGCTAATGATACTGATAGATAAGTTAGCTTTTAAACACTGGATGGCTTCTAGGTAACAATCAACAAATACTGAATATAATTCCTTTGATGGTTTAGAAAAATACAGGTAAAGCAAAAGGCTAGTTTTTCATGTATTTCCAGATGGATTTCATCTTCAATGTTACATGACTCCAAGTCAAAATGTTGCTTCTTGAGATTTATTAATTAGAATGTTTCTAAGTCATATATGGTATCATTCGCTTTAAATGATAAAACCTAATCAGAAATCAAATAAACTCAGAGTTAAGAAAATACTGAGTGCCTCAGTCTGGGTCTTATTTCATGTAAATATCCATTTCTTACCCACGTGAGATCTGCCAAGGTTCCCCAGTTTGTTAACTCTGCCGTGTTGCAATCCCCAGTGGCCTTTCCATATGGGGGCATCTCTTAGATGGACTGAATGCTGCCAGCCATTCTCTTGAGTGTCTCTTCTGACCTGGCTGCCAGGGCACTGCATCTCTGCCATGATTGTTTTAGTCTGTCCTTGATTTTCCTCTTCATCTCTGCACTTTTCTTTGAGGATTTTATGCATTTAGCTTTTGATCTGAATAAAATAGCTCTAGACCTAACCTGGCTCCAAGTCCCGATATCAGTGACCTTCAGCCTCCTTCAGTGCTTGTTTATAAGCTGATTTCTCCTCATTGGTTTGGCATTCAGGACCCTTTGATCTGCCTCTGGTTTGCCAGTTCCATCTGTGTGACACCATGTATTTTTTCCTCTTTACGAAATGTTCTTTCCTCTTTATGAAATGCCCTTTTCCCAACCCTTACTGTTCTACCTATTCCTGACTCTTGACTGCTGTACTTTTTCCTGAAGTCTTACCATTCTACTCCTTTAAACAGCCTTGTGCTCCCGATTTTTTTGTGTCTTCAGTGTAGCCCACACCAGAATCCACTTGGCATTGCAAGCTTGAAGAGAGTGAGCTCATACCCAAGTCACTTTTGTTCTCTTTAAAAACGCCTTGGATCCAGTAGTTTCTTAAAAGTTCTGTGTTAAATAGGCACATGGGGAGGAAAGCTTTGGACAGCAAAACATAGGGTTTTCTGGTGTTAAAAAATTGTGAAATTGGGTTGTCAGTTTTCAGAAAGGAAAAGGATTATATGGTGTTGCATAATTAATAGACACTCCTTGAAGTTTGCCCTAATGTTTTGTTCCTAAAATGTAATACCACTGGTTACAACTTAGCATGTTGTATTTTGCAATGTGCCTTCAAATCCCTTCTTTTATTGATTAATGTCATTTAACAAGGTGGGATATATCAAAGAAAATGAGGCATAGAGTCTCCAATATATTTGAAAACCATAGTGAGGAAAATGCAGACTGCATTGAGCAGCTACTGGTACTACATTTGAGGTCCTGTGATGATGCGTGATAAATGATGGGCCCTTAAAACATTAAGAATGGGCTGGGGTCATGGGTCCTAGTTCAGTGGTGAAGCACTTGCCTAACATGCATAAGGCCTGGACTTGATAAGAGTCAACTGATATTAGGCTGTAGGTTCATGAATCATAAATGTGCAGTTTTAACTTCCATGTGTGAATGTATTTCAGCCTAAATTTGTCAGGCTGCTTAAGTATTGGCATCAGCAGTGGCTAATGTACTGGCTTCAGGATGCAAGTTTCCTTTAAGTGCTTGGTGCTAAGGGAGAAGGATGATTCAGACCTTCAGAAGATCTAACCAGGATATTGATAAATAATGTTTGTCAAGAGCTGAGCTGAACCCTAGATAACACTGCTTTGGGATGCCCAGGTTTAGGGTAGAGAAAGGATATTGGACTTCCCTGTACTTTTTTTTTTTTTATTATCCATGTCTTCCTGAGAGATGACCAAAAATTAATAACTGAATAATAGCTGCTGTGACTTTTTTTTTTTTTTTCATGTTGGAACAAGAATGCCTGGGACTTATGAATGTTTGAGTTTTACTAATCACTTAAATTTTATCTTAAAAACTAGGGGATAATTTTGAAGTATTTTTAAAAGATCATGTCCTTGACCTCCATGTAGTTTTTTTTTTTTTTTTTAACCAAAAATTTATCTGAGAACTGGGAAGTCCCTTTGATTCAACATGGCTTTGTTAAGCACTTAAATATTACTTTAAACAGGTCTGGAAAATTATTAAGTCTTCCCATTACTGTATGTTCCTAAGCCCGTATGGACACAGAACCATTAGGGAGAAATCAAGGAGATGATCTATTTAGTGAATTTGTTTGCTTCTAGAGCAGTTCATTACTCATAGGACTTGCATCTCTCTGTTTGTTCCTTAAAAATGAAACATTCCAAAGCTTCCTAGAAACCTTAGCTAATTGCATTTTCAAACAAACTTTGCTAATGTTGCCTGATATCTATCCTTTGAAGGAGGTAGCTGGATTTTTAGAAGTAATATCTGCCTGCATTTTGTACACTCTTAAGTGACAGTAGAAAGTTTCACTGAAGACTACATTCTGGTTAATAAGTAGAGGTTTTAAAATCCTCTGTACTTTTCCACAACTGAAGGGATGCATACTTTTGGTTGAAAGTGAGTAGGAGAAATTTCGCCCTGCTGTTCTGGTAGCCTTGGTGGCTTAAAATTCTCTTTATTGCCATTTCATAATCCCTGACATGACTGTCGAGCTCTCATGTCTGCTAAATGCAGAAATAGAGGAAGGAAATGTATGTTTTGGCTCCATTAAAATGTTCCTTATCAGACTGTATGTAGGAGTGGATGCTGTTGAAGATGCCTCTATTTGCCAGCTGGACAGCATGTGTACTGGGCTAGTTTCCTGTCTGCTAAAGCTGTATGGTGCCCTTTAATAATTGGAAGGAGGACATTATTAAATGTGTGGGGCTTAGTTTTCACTTGTGAAAATCAGGGAGCAGAGGGCATGCAAACTTTGCCCAAAGGCTGGACACAGTTTGCATAGAAATGAGCTATGTGTACTAGCAACGGATTTGGTAGATGCTTGGCTAGCGCTGATCACTAAATAAAAAAGACCACTGGCCCTTGGTGAGCTAGTTTTACAGGGGAAAGAAAAGCTGCTCATCAGGTTAGTCTCCCATCAGGGGCCACCTTGTGGATCATGGTTCATGTTTGTTGAGCATCTGATAAGTATATTGTCCACTCTGTTGAGTGTATTGTCTTTATCTGAGATAGAAAGTACTGTCATCTTCATTTTATAGATACTAGGAAACTTCTTAGGGAAGTTTAATACATTGTCCGAACTACAAGTAGCAAGTGGCTAAGTCTGTATTTGAACCCAGGCAGTCTGGACTAAGGCCGCATGAGCGGCCCTACTGTTTCTCATCTGGTAGGAGAACAAGGCTTCATTAGCTGTGTCAGCCAGCCTAGGGCTTTAAAGAGTAGGTGACTTTGTCATGTTAACACTTTTTCAGTTTGTGTTCTTCTTAGGCTCTAATTCATTATCAAGGAGATAAAACCATCACCTTTATATAGAAGACATTAAAAAATGTTCTTAGTAGTAATTCTGGAAACATCCAACTTACATTCTTTCTGTGTAGATAGCTGCAATCTCCTATTTTTTTTTTTTTTTTTTTTTAAATTTATATTAGTGTAAGTAACTGCCTCTCTTTGGCTCCATTACAGCAAAAAGGCTGTGATCAGCAAACTCTTGTAAGGGGAAGTTGTTGAATGACATGGGGATGTGGTACTGTCCTGTTAATCTTCGTGGCTTTTGTTTCTTAATGTATTTGCAGTCCTGAGTAAGTACTGCTTCAAATAGGGCCTTGACAGCCATGAATCCTGATGTGGCTTGTGGGTGTCACAAAGACATAAAGAAGAAAGCTTGGTTTGGGTTATAGTTAAAACAATTTTTAATCAATTTATTGGCTTTTTATCTGTTGGATTAAAAAAAATTTTATATTTTCTGAAAAGAGTTTCAAAGCCCCAGCACGCTTTAATGGAAAATATAATCAGATTTAGAATACTCCTCCCCTCATTTTAAGGAGAAATTAAAACAAACAAACAAAAAACCCAAAGGAGCCCCGAAGGTAGTGACAGACATAGGATTCCATTTTCTTTGCCCTGACTCTGGAGAAGCCCCGCTCACAATGAGCCGGCTGTCACTAGGAAGAGGCTGTATCTGCAGGCGCGGGCTGTTGGGGCGCTCGCCCTGGCTGGAGCCCGGCCCGCGGCAGCCACCACGCGTGCTCGGCCCGGCCGTGGGCGTGTTGTCGCAGGAAGTCCTGCGGAAGCAGTTGCGCGCCACTCGCCGGTTGCCGCTCTCCCCGCCGCCCGCGCCCGCTGCAACCGCGCGCGCCCCCGCCGCCCGGCGCGCCCCTGGCACCCCGCGCGTCCCCGCCGCCGCGTTTCCTCTCGTGAACTCCCTTTCCTCGCCTTCTGCCCTGCTTCCTCTTGTGCTGCGGCCCCTCCTTGACTGGACACTAGAATTTCCTTGTGCCAAACCGGGGATGGGTTTATCAACAGTGACTCATCTTTAAATCTTCTTCACCTGTGATCCTGGTGCAAACGGGAGGGACAGTTGCCAGTGGAGATAACTAAGTACTAGGTTTTCATTAATTAAAAATGGATTATTCGCCTGCGGATCAAGTCACCTGCTTTCTCAGAGTTTTCAAGGAGCTGCTTCAAGTATTTCTGATTTTTTTTTTTTTTTTTTGAAGTTTATTTACTTAGACAAACGCTCTTGGGTAGATGGAAGCATTATGTCTCATGTGTTTTCAGAAAGCTATGAATAAAATAAAGTCATAGTTAAATCACAATTCACATTTTAAGGTAGTAGTCTTATAAGCACAGGGGGCTTTTTTGGAGTGGTTGAGACTTCTGTACTTTTGGTGTTCTGGGAATTGAGGTCTTTGTAGTTTTCTTAAGTTGTAAACATTCAAGGCGGTTGCTGTACATCCATCCCTATGAAGATCTATCCATTTTCAAGCTTATTCAAAAGTAATTGTTAAGGGCATGCTTTTTACACCTTCTGTGTTAATGTCCTTTTCTGGAATCCCATATTAAAGACATATCATGACATAGTACTTTCAGTAGAACTGCTTGGAATTCCTTACTACAACAGGTATCCAGCTATGACTGAATGTTACTGATTTCTGTATTTTGTAGCCAGCTGATTGGTTTTGGGCTTTAAGAACCTTGTGTGCCTGTTAGCTAAAGAAAAAATAATTGATATACAATTGGATGTGAAGTGACCTTAATTTTAACTTGCAGTCTACAGGACCTATATATTCATGTCTTCATGAATTTTAAAATCGAAAACAATAAGGAAATTTAGATCCTTCTTTTTAATTCTTAATAGGTTAACTTCTAGTATTGTTTTACATAAGGTGAGATTTTAAGTTGATATGAATTGATTTCATAAGACTCAGTGTAAAACTAGAGATATTTTTATTAAAGATAGTTGTCCCGTGAATATATGAAATTATTTACTAGGAGCAAATCTTTTTGAAGAAATATGTTTGAGAGGAAATCATAATGTTCTGATAAATACATCAGTATTAATAATTAATATATATTGTTCTGTTCTCAACTCCTAAAGGATTACCTTGTTAAAACAGTGGTACTAAAGTCAGCATCAGAAATGCTGGTTCTGATATACAAATAGTAGACTTGTACATTTTTCTTGCTGTTGGAGAAGCCATTCCTAGAGTATAGGGCGTACCTAGTACTTCAGGGGTCATAAATGTGCATCAAATATTTTTTAATCAATTTTGTTTTGTTTTGCATTTTTCTGTAATCTGAGCACTTTGGCCTCTTTCCAATCTTATTTGTACTCCAGATATGCACAGTACAAATTAAACTAAAGAAGATTCAGCCATCCTGGTGCCTTTTGAGATGTGAGGTTGTCTGGAATAGGCTGATGTCCGGCTGTGTTCAGCAGTCTAGTGGGTTGTAGTTGTGTTTCCTTTCTGTGGTATGGCTAGTCTCTAGCCTCGCCCTACCTGTAGGCTGGAGTAACAATACCAGGGCACAGCTTTGGGCGGAAAAATCAATACAGGTAGCATATGTAAAACAGGTTTGGTGAATGCCAAAGGGCTGTGTGAATATTTATTATAATAATCATAATTATAATTATTGTTCTGTCTCTAATCTTTTTAATTTCTGTACCATTAACTGTGGGAGGGCTCATTAGACCGTTCAAAATGATATTTCTGAGACCTTATTTTAACTTTTAATTTAAAAAATAATGTTTAGGATATGTACAGAGTAGAACAAACAATTCTAGCTGTCCGCTCTCTCAGGAAGGAGTGGTGTCATATTCTTCCAAAGACTAGCTTGGTGTCATTCTCTTGTAGATTGTGTGGCTTAATTTCTTAGTTCTTTTGTGTTTGAGTTTCTGTGGTATAAGCTTTGTCCAGAATGCTGATCCAAGGCCATTCTGAATTGTAAACATTCTTAAAAGAAATATTTTGGTGTTATATTTTTATATTGTTCCATGTATACTTTATTCTTTGGGTTATTTGTGACCTATATCGCCATTTAAAATTTTTGTATTTGTATTAGTACTTGATTTTAATATGTGACTTAAAACAAAACAAAACACATGACTTTTTGATACCCAGAGATTTCCTCTTAGAGCTTACTTTTTGTGTTGATTTCATGAACCTTCTTCCTCTTCTCCAAAATGAGTCTTACAAAATTCCCCTTCAGAATTAATCACGGTCTTATTTGTCAATAGGTTGTGGTAACTTTGTCGGAAGATATCAGACTCTTTCCTGAGAGTTAGTATCTCAGATAGTGAATGTCTTGTGGTTCTCTCTGGGTATTTTAGAATCAATTTTCCTATGTGGGATATATGCCACATGATTATAAGTACTTTGTTAGTAATAATGACTTGTTATTGTTGAGATCTCCCAGTTTTTCTGAAGACAATAAAAAAAGAAGTTATATGATTCTGTAGTTATTATATGGCTCTCCACATCAGAGTGATTCTGATTTGTCATTTACAACCACGTAGTCTTAATTTTTAAGCTGAGTACCGTAAAATTTCAAGGTGTGTGAGTGTGTGTGTGTGTGTGTGTGTGTGTGTATGTATTCTCTGCTTTTAACATCGGAGATAAATACATCAACAAAACATGTCTAAGAAATAAAGTGACAAATTAATAAAGTTGTTTTTTTTTTTTAAGGTTAGATGCTCAAATTTTTTTCTTAACAGTGACACAAGAGATGTCATTTGTATTTTTTAAGTGAACCATTGGAGTTTTTTTTTAATTTGATAGAAAAAATGTCCCTGAGTGCACTAATCCTAACCTGTCTGTTGGCAGGTGACGCTGTCAAATTGTGTGTGGATTATAAAATTTACAAATTTAGGGGCTTACAGACTGTATGTAGACACCATTCCCTGTGTACATTTTGCTCAGCCGTAAATGAGTCAGTAGGTTTGTATGTTTGGCTTTTTATTTATGATATTTTGTGTGTACACAGTGTTTGTTAATGAGCATTTGTATGTTTGAAACAAACCTGGAAATTAGGGAAGCTGAAAATGGAGGTTTTCATCTCCACGTGACAGTTGTTCTTCCGTGCAGACCTTCAGTAACTGGAAGCCATTTCTATATGCTGGTAACTTGATAACCCATTTTGAAATGCATTTGTTGAGCTCATCTTGACTCCCTGTGCCTCTAATGAAAGGCATGTGACCATATAGACTGGAAGAACAATCTGTGGTTGGCTCCTGTAGAGACCCTGCTGCCCCTTTTGGGCAGCCCTTAACCTGGCACCCACTAGTGGATTTGCCGAAACAGAGTTTTCCAAAATTTAGATGATGTCACATTTGAAAACGATGCCAAGAAACAATGTGGCAGTTTCTAAATTTTGTGAAGCTAAAATCCCTGGTTACAAGAAAGAGTGCATGTCACAGATGAGTGGTTAGTAATGACTTCAGTTTAGCAGGAAAAGAGCAATTCCCATATGCTGATTCTCGTCTCATAACAAAGAATGTTATAGAAAGATTGCACAGTATTTAACAAGCTGTGAGTTAATGTGACAGTGTCAGTGTATCTAGTTCCAGCAGGATAATCACTTTACCATATTTCTTCAAAAATATTTTAAGTTATATTACAAAACAGAAAACTTGCTACGAATGAATCCAGACTGTGTTTCACCGCACCTCCCCAATTCTGAGTTACCAGTCCAGAATGTGTGCTCCTAAATACCTGCATAAATAAATAAGTTTCATTGTCGGATTCAGAACATTATAAGTTTCATTGTCAGGTTCAGCCATTGTGCAGTGACTTCTGTATAAGAGAGTGGATGTAAGTGGCAGTGTTACCTCCCAAGGCCAAGTCTCCAAGATTTTGTCTCAAATGAGTTTACCTCTCACTGAGAACCACCCCCAATCTGAATATAGACTACATCCTTCGACATTAACGGCTGTGTTAGAAATTGAGAAAATGAAGTGAAGTTGTTGCTTTCAATCCTTTGGAAACACACTGGAGACAGACATTGCTATGTAGGTTTGTTCGATGTCAACAGTTCATTTCCAGGGCCTTCCCCGGAGACCTGGTCCCTTGTGTGTATGCTCACACTGGCACTCTGATTTCCTTGTGCCTATCTACCCTAACAAAGTGAGAGGATTTAATTTTGAATTGCAGACCTGGTTGTCTCTTGAAAACTGAGAACCTGATGCTATTCATTTGCTGCTGTAGAGGTTCTTAAAGGCAGGCATGGGAGGAATTGTGGAGCAGGAGAGAATCTTAATTCCTAATTTCAGTGATTTGGAAAAAAATGCATATTTGCCAACATGAAAAAGATAACCTTTTTCATATTCAGAATATTGTTTTGTTATTTCAGTAATGAACTTGTTTCTCAGTTAACATATATATTTAGGTATTGAGAGGTCTGATTTGGGTGGAGGGAGGTACATAAAATTAATAATCCATCATAAAGAATTTCTACAAAATGCCAGCTATTTTTTTCTTTGAAGGCAATTAAGTTGATAATTAAATTATTTTCCAGTCTTTACATTGCTTAAGGCATTCCCTGGAAATAGTCTATGGAATTAAGAGGTTCTGATGCTGCTGTCACATACTGCATATTTGTTGTACCATAATGTACCATAATGGTAATATACGTTCCTACTACTGAGTATTGGCTACTTTAAGAAGTTAAGGATTCCCAGTTTGTCAGAAGTAACAGTGCTCTTGCATTGAGTGCCTGCGTCATGGGGTGGTATAGGCAATAGACCTTGCACGGCCAGTATTTGATTCACACGGGATTTTTCATATACAAACTCTTACAGAGAAAGATTGACTAAAAGCACATCAATCAGTACTTTTTAAAAAGTGAAAACAAATACAGGCAAATTTTCTTATTTTTATATTAAAAATGTTTCTTTACTTTCTTTTTTAAAAATTTTTTTATTATTCTAATTTGTTATACATGTTTGCAGAGTACATTTCATTTCATATTACATATAAAGAGCACAATTTTTCATGTTGCTGGTTTTATATAAAGTATTTTTGCAACAATTGTGTCTTCATACATGTATTTAGGGTAATCATGGAAAACTCAGTCTGCCATTATTCCTATCTTTACTTCCTTTTTAAAAATCATATAGCAGGGGCTGGGGTTGTGGCTCAGTGGTAGAGCGCTTGACTAGCATGTGTGAGGTGTTGGTTTCAATTCTCAGCACCACATTTAAAAAAAAAAAAAAAGATATCATGTCCATCTACAACTAAAAATATTTTAAAAACCTGAATTTACCTGTCTAGGAGGTACCTCTTCTTCCCAATGGATGCAGGCATCCTGAGGGTACCTTCTTTTCAGCACACATAGGTCACAGGGCCACTCAGTGCTGCTTATTAGTAGGAGCTTATCCTTTAGTGGGACAAAAGTTGGAAGTATAGAAAAAATATAGCACTGTGCCTTTTACAGTCAATTCCGGCATTTATTGTTGTTCTGATTTAATTTATAATTTCTTTTTTACCTCTTAAAACAACTTTGTAAAACAGGCAAGTTACACTTGTAGGAATTAAGACAATCCAGATAAAGAAGAGGATTAAAACCTGACTTAAAACCACTACTGATTTTGGTTCATATGCTTGTATCCTTTTGATGTGTGTGCTTCCAGTGTGTGTGTGTAACTGGGTGTGTGAAGTGTGTATTCTCTCTGCCTCTCTCTGTTGTATCCTACTTTGAAAAAGAGGCAGGTTTATCGGAATTTGCTCTTGGTGGTACGAGGAGGTCTCTCTCTCTCTCTCTCTCTCCTTCCCTCCTTCCCTCCCTCTCTCTCTCTCTCTCTCTCTCTGCACTTTTCTTCCAAGACCTATTACTGCTAACTTGAGAACAATGGCAAAGTTTTTGGCCTCAGAGGCATTATGGGCTGGTGGCTACAGGACCTTGGTGACCTTAGCACTAGTCACAATGGTTTACTCATTGTTCTTATATCTTCATGTTCTCCACCACAGACTCTCAGAGGAACTATTTTGGAATGGACACAGAAAAGAAAAAGCTCTGCCTAAAAGAAACTTGACTTTGGAATGCTTCTACTTCAAAACCAAGTTCTATCTGGGTGGCGAGCATGGGGGACATGAGTAGTTACAGTGAGAATGGGTATAAGATGGAATTTTAGATGAACCTTTAGTACCTAACTCTGAAGTCTGCTAAGTCTCCATCTGTATAGCTCTCGGTGGAATAAAGAGGCGTATTGTGTGGCGGCCTCTGCACATTATAACTGTACTGATTTTCACAGACCAGAATGTTCAAGGGGGATCATCACTGAGGTTTTGACCAAGTTCTGAGAGAGCTCAATGGGACTAGGCAGATCTGGGTTTGTTTTGGAAGGTCTACTTTTATGCTGTTAAGTTGTTTTGGAAAACTATAACATTCTGCTTGTCTGAGAACTAAATAGTTAGAATGGATTCAGGATAGACAGGGCTAAGATGAAACATTAAGTGTGGGCAGACAGTCAACAGAAGAACAGAGAAGTGCCAGGTAACTAAGTTAGTCAGCTGGTTAACTCTGTTGCATTTTCAGTAAGCTTCACTGAAATTATTCAGTAAGTTTCAGTACTTTTGTGAAGTTCACCCAACAAATACTACTCAGCACCTCCTCATTTATAGATCCTATATAGGGCACGGGGATATCAACATAAGGACAACAGTGGGCCACTACAAAGGCAGCAATACAAATAATCAAATATTAGACATGCTGCCAATTTAACTATATAAACATATAAAGGCCCAAGTAATGCTGTATTATTAATATCTCACAAATGTACGTCAGTAAAGACATTTTGCATCTGAACCTATAGGATATCTCAGGATTTTTTTTTAAAAATTCTTCTTTCTCTTACTTATGATCAGAGTTGAACTTTTTTTTTTTTTTTTTTTTTTGAGAAGCATAACATTCCTTTGTTTTTCCTCATCAGTGTGCTTGTCACACCATCCTGGTTTATCTTTCCTACCCTCTCCTACTTAGAAACTTCCAGTGGATTCTTGTTTCCTGCAAGTGGCCCAGTCTCATCAACTGAGATTCAAGATGCCATTGTATTAACCTTTGTAGCCACGTTGTTCATGTGAACCATTTGTTGTAAACCCAGGTTCTTCACTGTTCCTTAACAGGTTTATATTGTAGTGCAGCCTTTCGGTTCTGTTTCTGTTTGCTGGAATGCTCTTTTCTTTACGCTATACCTGTGCAATTCTTGCTTCTCCCTGAGGACCTTCTCTTGTCTCATGTTTTCATTTCTGATCTTAACCACATTGTGTTACTTATTGTGAATAAACAAAAGAATAGAAATAATTATACATTTTAAAAGAATAGCACACATGTGGTACTCACTCTTTGCCATCGAGGAGAGGACTTCTGGTTTGCACTGCTCATTTTTGTGCTAGGTCATGTTTCATCCTGCATTTTAACTGGGTGGTTTCCCATGAGCCTTGTGTCTTTTTTAAAAACAATAATTTCTCTTAGAATTTAAACATATTGTGTGCCTAGTAGTATCTGAATGAATTAATTGATTGAAAATTTTACAAGTATGAAATGCCCTTGCCCATAAGTAGAATGTCATGTGTACAAAGCCTTGGTACCATTTTCCAACTTGATGAACAAGAGTGGTTTTCTTTAAAGCCATGAGCACCTCTTTGTTTGTGACATAGTGAACAGGAACCTGATTGGGAAGTAAATATATCATCTTGTCCTTCATGGCCAGAATATTAAGCTTTTAGGAAGGGATCAATTTAAAATAAATTATATTTATGCACATATACATTAATATGAAGTATATAGAATTTAGTAGTTATATTTAATTCTTTATGATAAGAAACTACATGACTGTTGGTCCTATCTGGTCAGTTAAAAAGTTGCATCAAAATAAGAGGCATATCAGGTGAGGTGGTACACGCCTGTAGTCCCAGTGGCTCAGGAGGATCACAAGTTCAAAGCCAGCTTCAGCAATCTATCCAGGCCCTAAGCAACTGAGTGAGACCCTGTTCAAAATAAAAAGACAAAAAGCACTGGAGATGTGGCTCAGTGGTTAAGTGCCTTGGATTCAATCCCTGGCACTAAGGAAAAAAAAAAAAGAGGCAATGTTGTAAATTTACTTTTTTCATTTTAATAATACTTTAGCATGATAGTTATGTAGAAATTCTATTTGTAATTCAACAGTAAACATTTCATATGAATACTTCATCTGAAGTTTTTTTGAGCATATATGATAAATGAGTTGTCTAATATTTTCAGGGAAATATGATTTTTCTGCAGAATTTATGTTTTAATCCTTCAAGGAATTTTAACCCCAAACCACTGCAATTGCTATCACCATTGAACCTCTTGGTTCGCTTATATTCTCTCTAGATCTGGGCTTTTCCACCTGTTACTGTTTCTGCCTCTAGCCCTTAGTTGTTTTCTTTATGCCTGGCTAGCTTCTGCTCTCTTTTTGCTTATAGTCACCTTTTTTTCCAGAACTCCTTTTTGTTATACCAAATCTGGATCAGGTACCCCCTTCTCTGTTTTATTTTAATTTTAAGCTGTAAGTCTATAAGCTCAGTGAAGGCAACTTTCATGTCTACTTTGTTCACAGTTGTATCCTTAGCATCCTACTCAATGCCTGAAACATAGGTGACACTCAGAAAAGTGTGTTGAATGAATAAATAGGATGATGATTTAGTATTGATTGTGAGCATCAGCTATCAGAACACTTGCTCAATTTTGTAATATTTGCACAAAACGTAGGAATGCATGCTAAGTGGGTAATGATGCTGGCAGATGCACTTCTTGATTCTCAGAAAAAAACAACAAACAAACAAACAAAAACCCAAAGCAAAAACCTGTTATAAGCTTGTTGCATAATCATTTGCAAGCTTTTCACAAAGTGAAGGATCCAAAAATGGTTATTGTGGAAAACTCTGAAATGCCTAATTTTTTTTTTTTTTTTTTTTTTTTTTTTTTTTTTTTGTGGTACCGGGGATTGAACTCAGGGGCACTTGACCACTGGGCCACATCCCCAGCCCTTTTTTTTTTGTATTTTTATTTAGAGACAGGGTCTCACTGAGTTGCTAAGTGCCTCACCATTGCTGAGGCTGGCTTTGAACTCTTGATCCTCCTGCCTCAGCCTCCCAAGTGCTGGGATTACAGGCGAGCGCCACCACGCTCGGCAGAAATGCCTAATTTTATTCTAAGTTTAAGCTATTGAACCAAGACTACAGGAGTCCTCTCTCAAGCAGTATTTGTAGGCACCAGAAGATATCCTTGAATAGAGCAATAGAGCTCTCTCCTTTAACTTGTTAGCACTATCAATTGTCTAATGTTTCATGCTTTTTTTTTTTTTTTTTTCCCCCCTGCTCAAACACCATACTATGGGCATTACCTGCTAGGGTCCACCTGTTCTTTTAGCTCATCTGGATCATATTGATGATACTTTATTTTAGTAAACCAAAGTAGGAATTTTTCCAAACCTACTTTTTTTTTTTTTTAACCCCAGAAGACAATAAATGCATAATGGGCTATGATTTCCTTTCTTAATGACTTCTGAATTATCTTACTTCAAATATAACTTGCTTTATTTCAACATTAAATAGTAGCCTTAATGTTACAACAAGATTACCCTCATGATGTACAAACTCCTTAGTGAAGTCATTTCAATAATAGCATTTTATTTTCTGAGTAGCATCCTGGTTTATAGAATAAATAAACTAGGCATCATTTTCACGTATGAAAATATTGACAGCATTACCAGATACCAGTACTGTTTATGCTGAAGTTATCTGTTTCTGAAAATAATTGGGTAAAACTGTTATTACGAAGTGTCGTTTCACAAGAAGTCCAAACAGAAATGACTAATTTTCAGTAATGTTATAGAATTCCACTCTTTTCTAGGCATTGTGTTGCTCTTTTTACAAACATCTTTTTCCATCCATGTGTAAACTTATTTTCTTGATTCAGCAGTGAAATGTATAGAGGACCAACCCTTTGGCTTCTGGAACACATAGCATGGTAGTGGGTGTGAGATACGTGAGATTCATTAATTAACTGTTCTTGATTCCACTTAAAGCAAATCTCCTCAAGCTTGCTTAGGTGTCTGTATTCCTGGACATTATGGTTCTTCTAGAGGAACTCAATGGAATTCTGCTTAGTTATATCATATAAATTCTGTATGATAATAAAGCAAATTCTGTATGATAAAATGTGATTATGTTATGAGTCTTTTTGTGCTTACAAAACATATGCCAAATGCTACATGGAGTGATTTTAAGGAATGTTTTCAGGTTTTCTTGCTAAGATTTGTGTGCTGCCTCGTCCTTCCATCCATCCTTCCTTCCTTTCTTCTTTCTTTCCTTCCTTCCTTCCTTTTTTTTCTTTTGTCAGTTACCAATGACAAAAGAAAAAAATTATAAACCATTTGATAATAGAAACCAAAGTCTCAAGAAAATATTAACCATGTGGAGAGTGTAAAATAAATACCATTTTACCTATGAACTTACCTTTTACATGCAAAGTGAGTAATCACTCAGCATTATTCAGTTTGTGAGATTAAATACCATGGTCTACCCATAGATACACAGTAAGAACCTGAGGTGGAGGTAGAATATGATACTTTTCATTTAAATGCAGCATTTATTCAGCATGATTAAAACAATTTACATATGTGAATTTTCTGAAAAACCCACAGTTTTGTTTTATTGGCTATTTTTCATATACTCATCTAGTCTTTTGAAGTAAATAGGTTTTTGTAGCTTCTTTAAGTTCTAGTTCTCTCATTTGTAACTTGCAGGCTTTCACTGAGGCCTAAATGGAGAAATTATATGAAGCAGTGAATAAATGGCTGGGACATAGTAGGTATTCAACAAGTATTAGTTCCCTTCCACTTTTATTTTGCTTGTCTCTGTGATATAATTAATATAGTGTAGCCTCATGATATTTTGCATTTATTAAGTACAGAGGTAGTTACCACCTTATTGCCTGCTTTTGGACATTTGGGCTCTTGTGCCCTGCAGCTTGGCCTGAGGGGGCAATGACACAATGGGATGCTTAGTTTGCTCATCAAAAGTGCTGCAGATAAAAAGCTTTGATCTCAACATATTACTCCATGCTCTCTGCAGAGTAACTGAGGTTTTAGTGAAAAATCACACACATACTAACTTTCTAGCTGTAAAGTATGCAAATCATAAGTCTGTCACTCAATGACTTATTACAAAATAAACACACCAGTATACTACTTCTCATTTCAAGAAATGCTATTTCCAGCACTCTCTAAACTCCCTGTGACCCCACTTGTTCTCTGTCTTCTTCCTCAGAAGTCAACCATTCTCTAGACCACTAACACTTTAGATTGGTTTGGCTTGTTTTTGAACTTTACATGCATTCAACTAAAGCGTTCATAAGCACTGCCAGTGTGCATTATTTTGTGCCTGGTGTCTTACACGTAAGATCATGTTTGTGAGTGTCATTCATATTGTATGTAGTTTCTTCATTTACGTTGCTGCATGATATTCTGTTGTATGACCAGGATACTCCATTGTATATTATATATGCAGCTTCTTAAAGCTCTTCTACTGTTTGTATTTGGTGTTTTTCCAATTTTGACAATCAGACAATGATTCTCTGGGCACTCATGTATGTGTGTTTTTATTTTATGTTGCTAGGAGTTTGAACTAGATGTTTGGAATTTTTCCATGGTCTTTTTTTTTTTTTTGAAATGAGGTCTCTGTTAAGTTGCCCAGGCTGACATCACACCTGTAATAGCCCTTGTCCCTGCCTCCTGAGTACTTGAGATTACAGGCATGTGCCACTGTGCCTGGCTTCTGTATTGTTTTTATGTCCCAAGCTATTGTTTTAAGAGATAAATTTTTATTATTTTTATGCATCATGCTACTTGTACAGGATATTTTGAATTTTGAATGTTAGAGACAGCATGGTGAAAATTATGTAGATAAATTTATATGTATAAATATATTTATAGTTATATTATATATTAATATGTATATTAAATACCACATGATATTCATGTTTAGAATATAAATACTCATGAAGATATATGAACTAATTTAGTGATTACGGTAACATTATTATAGAATTATCATCATATAGAGAGCAAGCTAATTTTTAAATGAACTTTCCTCTATGTAATTAGTCCACAGATATTTTTGATATGTGAAGTTATATAGATATTTATAGAATCAAATCAAGCCAACATGGTTTTGATTCAGAGTTTTAAAAAGTAGATTTAATCATTCTTACTTGTATATTTATTGTATATATTTACTGGTTTATTTATTGCCTTATGCTCATGGATCTAGGACCATCCTATCTGATTCTTTTATTTCAACCTATACAAAGACAAAAATTAATGCGTTGTCTTGATGTATGTCTTGATTTAGTTTTTATTGTGTGTGTGTGGATGAGTCAACTTTAGCCCTGTCCTAGTTTTATTCCCAGAGTCCATTTATTATCAAGAGACTCAGACCTTTATTGAAAAGATAGACAATATGCAGAATTTTTGAAGTTTGTTAACATTCATCCCTCCAATAAGAACTTTTGAGAGTGCCTGCTGTCTCTGAGGCTAGTATCTGTGGGAAGACCAGATCAGTGTCATCTAGCTTTTTAAAAACTTATACATCCTTTGCCCCAATACGCTTCTATGTAACCCTATGAATATCACCATTGTAGTGTGTCACTGATAATGATGCATGTATGTTCTGGCTTTAGATGTATTGCACTGGGGAAAATCTTGAGAATCATTGATGATGTGTAGGTATTTTCACACGTGAATTATTGCATACCAGTATTTTGTTTACATGAATGCATATAAGAAAGAATAGACGTTAATGTTTCAAATTAATGTTAATAAACTCAATAGTGATATTTTAAAGTCTGGTGGCATAGACTACAATATAAACACAATTATGATGTGGCTGTCAAGTGCCTTAAAAGACAGTGTACATGCATTAAGTGCCACATGATTGTAGAAAAAACTATTTTTTGTTTGTGATAATTGTAGATGGCTTTGTAGAAGTGAATCCATTTTAGAGACTTGTACAGTTTGGTGACCTTGTTGTTGTGCTGAGTATTATTAGGCAAATACAAAGTTTGGGATAACCTAGTTGTCCTTGTGAATGTTGGAAAGATCTTGTTAATCTAACAGAAGTAGAGAGCCAAAGAAATACCTGATGGCAGTATTTGCAAAGCAACTTAGATTGTGTTCTCTTGTAAGTTTCTTGAAGTGGTATTACTTAATATCTATGACTGTTGCTTCATAGTTGCTCATGAAAACACTGGAGAGCTGATGAAAATCAGATGGGAAACCAAGTGGTCTATCATGGCTATAAGCTCCTTTAGAACCAGCTAGTTTAATGGCTAGGTCTGAGACTTCTCCATGTCTCAGCTGCCTCATCTTTAACATGTGGATAATAATAGTATTTTACTCCAAAGATCGTTAATCAGAATCAAAATCAAATGAGATAATGTGCTTTTGGCACAGTGTCTAGCTTCTAGTAATAATAACATGATACATTTTTCTTATTAACTATAATTTCAGGTTAGAATCTATATCAACATTCTAGATCATGCATCTACAAAAAGCCTGGTTCTGACTCTTGGTTTCTTTCAAATTCAGTTTGATTTTGAAAGAACTATTTGTAAAATACATGAATCTAGGGGAGATATATATATATATATATATATATATATATATATATATATATATATATATGTCTTTACTCTGTTATGACAGGTGTCCACAAGAAGATTGATGGGGAAAAATACTAATTGGGGTGCAGGTAGTGAAAATCTTTTCTGAAGGTGTGTGTATGACTACATGTGTGTTTAGGTAGATTCTTAAGTTTAAATTGAACCTGAAAGTGAAAATTGACTAGATCACCTATTTAAAATACTTAACAAGTGAGCTAATTTCTTCCCTAAGCAATTCTGCAGTTTCAAACTTATGTATTAAATCACCATTTTCTATCTCACAGGTGAATAGGCATAGTAGGGGGTGTAGGAGCCCCAGAGGGACCTGTATATGGGGTCAGTCTCTTAGACTGGACTCTTACTGTGAACATTCCTGAATATCTGGCTTTTTATTTAAAACTAATTTAAAATATATTCTCTGTTTTCCCATTTGCTTCAGCATCTACTCAGCCTATTTTTATTTTACTTCTTTCTTTCCAGTTTTTTGTATTTAATCCTTGAGGATAATAGGAATGCATTAGCAATAAAAATCCCAAAGCCCATGAAACTATGGGATGTGCTTGGCTCTCAGGGAGCCCAGTTTGGACACATGATTTTGGTCTTCTGCATCACCCAGAAGCACAAACCAGGTTAATATTAAGCTGTGCTACAACAGGATTCAGTCCCACCCTGAGTCTGTGCTAGTGTTTACTGACTGAGGTCCTAGGTTGTGGGGTTCTGTCTTTTATTATTTGTACAGTTGAATCTAGGGTAAAGACACCGATTACATTTTGGAGAAACAGGATTTATTAATAACCAGCAATGAACAAGGGAGCTTGATATATTTTCTCAGGTATCTGCAAACTTTTGATAACTACTGATTGGAACTATACGAACTGTAGATCCCTTAAGTCTTTCTCTAACACCTTTTTACCTTCCATATTTCATGAAACTCCTAGCCATATTTTGGTGTCCAACTTAATTTTAATCAGATGAGACTTAAAGTATTGTGAAATAATGAGGCAAATTTAGACAAAAGGTTTTAGATTGATCACTATAGTGGAACAGCATTGGAAACTATAACTAAAAACATGTTAGAGCTTCTTTATGGAATGATAGCTATATGAATTCTTTAGCTTAGAGCTAACATTGGGCTTAAACCCGCATATGTTTATGAGTACATAATTTGGACATCTGGAGTCTTGTACATAGATGTTTTATTTCCTTCTTAAAACTCAGTGTTCTATCTGTAATCCTCTGCCATTACACATTCTTTCAAAATGTTAATTCTAAATCTTTCATGATAAAACATACAGATCTTCTTTTAATGTTGATAACTATGCTGGAAAAAACCCAAAGCCAAAAAAACCCTTCAAAACAGTCCATGTCAGAGTAAAATGTCTTAATTTTCTTTCCAAGTTAACGAAGGAATACTGTTTTGTTTTTTTTTAAAGATATTACACATGGTTTAAAGTCTTGGTTATATTTCTTCCTCGAATGTTACTGTCTTAGAGCAGCATCTCCCTCTGTGTTCAGTGAAACATTAGTTTGGTGGCTAAGTGACTTTATGTGACATAAAGCTAAATGACTTTGGGAAATTCCAATCCCAACTGAGCAGACTCCATCCTCTCCGATCCCTAGGACTTTTGTGACCTGTAATTGCAAATGTATATTTTGGACCTCTGAGGAGGGTCTAAATTATAGAATTTCCACCAAACTTAATTTGGCCAAGGAGCCTCTTTCCATTTATTTTTTAGAAGCCAATTTCACAGGAAGAACACAGAGAAATTTTTTGGATTTCCTGTCATCTCCGTTACAATGTTAAAATCCCAGAGAGCTTACCTAAACTTGGGGTGAACATAGGCAGAATGTTCTGATATAATAGTTTGACAACAACAAAAAAGTTCTTTTTTAACTGAAGCTTCCTAAGCCTGTTACCCCAATGAAGAATGGATTCTATGTGTACTTTGTATTTTTCATACATAGAACTGCTCTGATTCCAGAAGACTGGGAAATGTTGTGTAGCCCATGTACAACGTACATAAGTTACATTAGAGTATAGATTTTTTTGAAAAGATAATTTTCTTTGGAAAATTTTATGCATTTAACAAAAGAGAAAAATGATTCCTCTGTGTGTGTGTGTGTGTGTGTGTGTGTGTGTGTGTACTCTTGTTTTCATCAGAAGTAAAAATGATGGTAGGTAGGTTAAATTAAGCAGGTGGCAGTAAGTAGATTATCCTTAGAATGTGGTTCACAGGGTGAAAGACATTTGTCAATACTGTTATTAATTTAAGTGGATATTTAAAAATATATAGACAAAAAGATCCCTGGCCTCATGGAACACACACACACATATTCTGAATTTGTTTCTAAATTCCTTTTGTTGCATGAACATAATAGCTGATTCTTGATGGTATTTGTGCCTGAACTGTTGGATGCTCCTGAGGTTCTATCCTTGGGCCACCAGTCTTCAGATGGGTGCAGGCCTTTTAAACTACTTCCTATTGTGTGGTAAGGACAAGCATAGTGGTTTTTGAGTTACTTCCCAGTTTCGTGAGGAAGAGCTGTTGCATATGATGGCGCAAACTTACTTCCCTTCATTTTGGAGGGAGAGAGAGAGATCTCTGTCATTTTTTTCTCTCTTGTCTGTCTCTATTTACATAAACACACACAGACACAGTACATTATCAATGCAAATTGTCCCTATGCCTTTTAGTCTTGTATTCAGTTTTGTACTCTTACAACAAAACCTTGCTTGGCTTACCAGTGCCACCAAATCAGTGAGCATTCTTACTGATGTATGTTATCTTCATGGTGTGCAGCCATTAGTCAACCATACTGTATTGGTACATCAGTTTACCCAGTGGATTAGCACTGATTAGCACTGATTTTTTTTTTTTTTTATTTGAATGGGAGAACTGAGATAGTTATTAGTTCCCCCGATTGGTGGATTGAATGAGGGATTGGAATTTCCTTTTCTATTGAATGGCTGATTGGAAAACAAACCAAACAACACAAATACATAAAGATTAAACTACCTTTTAGCATACTACGATTTTTTCAGAAAATGCTAGGAAGAGATTTAAAGGCATTCCTATAAAGCAGAGCACTGTTTTTTAAAATTTTTTTTTTAATCAATGAAAATCTAATTTTTGTATAATAAACTGTCAATTGACTTTATCACTGGCAAGATAAATAGATGCATTTATGCTTTTCCCTGAGCTGGTCTTTTAGATCATAAGTGCTAAGTTTGGCTCTTTGCCCAAAGACCTATTGAAATATTTGAAGTTTAACAAAGAAGTAAGGATGAGGTTGAGCCTGGCCCAAATGCAAATCAGATTGGTCCATTTAAATCAACAGTTGTAGATACTTAAATTTTTTTCTTAAGATGAAAAGGAAAAACTACTTTGTGGGGAAACAAATGATAATGTTTTAAATTTGCTTAATGAAATTGAGATCTTATTCAAATCAGAGTTTTTAATACATTTGCCTCTCATTCATTATGAAATGCAAAATGATTCCCCTTTCCTTTTGATGCTCCATGATGTACCCTTACTCTTTTTTGGTTACTTGACTTAGTGAAATGGATGCATGCTTCATTTTTTCCAGATATATTCCATGACATCATTTTAGACTTCTAGCATAAAGTCTTTGAAGGAAAAGAGTTGTGATTTTCTTCTTAAAGTGAAATGGTTAATGAAATTCTTTCTCTAAGATATATATGGATCTAGGAAGACTCGTTTTGGCAAATATGATATTATTACTTACCACACTATCTCCTTTTACCTAGACAAGTGTATTTGAAATGAGATATTTAAAATATAGAGAACATAGCATGATGAAATAAAAGCCTAATAAAATGTGTTTGGGCCAGCATCAAAACTCTTTGAAATAGGATATCTAAATAGTGTGCATTTTATCTCAGAGAGGTTTAGGTTAGTTCTAGTGTCCAGATGACTATTAATGGGCTTTGTGCTCTGAAGCATATGTTAATAGAAGCGATCATTTTGGATTAATTTGATGTGAATTAATAAGAGATTTATTTGATGGGAGTTGTTTGAAGGTGATGACATTTAAATCTCAACAGGATTTAAAATGTCCCAAAATACCTTTAAAGATTCAGGAACAGTGGATTCAGAGAGAACAAATTAAATAGAAATGGATAGCAAAGAACAGGATCTGACATTGGGTTTATGAAGTTTGATGCAGTTTACAAAAAAAGCGATCTACCATTAAAGTATTGCCCTGGAATCTGAAGAAATAGAAAACATTAAACTCCTTCAGTAATTCTTGGGTTTGTGAATTGGATAAACAATGTCTCTTGCATTTTATAGTTCACTTAAGCAATCTGATTTTGATCTGTATATATGGAGTAGACAGGATTCAAGTGTTTTCCCCCCAAACCAATGAGCAGACACATATGTTCTTTAAAAACTGAACTTTTCTGTGTTGTTCATATGGAAGCTATCTAGTTTGCTATAGGCCTAAGAGTTGACCTTTCCTTTTATTTTGCTATCACTTGCTTAATTCTTTAAATTCTTTGTGGGGGACTTGTGATCAAAAGGCAACATTTTGCTCTCCCCCCCCCCCCTTGTTGTTAATTTTTAAAATAAAAGCTACGTGAAATGTGTAATGAACAGCTCTGTATTCCTGGGCTGGTAACGTGGGCAGGCAGGGAAGGAAGCTTATTTGGTAAGGAGAACACCATCATGACTTTTTTTCCTTTTCGTATTAAGCTTTGATTTCAAACACTTGAAAGTTTTATTATCTGGAAAAACAAAAAATGGGTCATCTGGCGTTATACATTATGAAAATGAGAACTGCTGCTTATAATAAAGGTCATATGCAGCAGGATTGAGACTGAGCTCAAATCACACAATCTTGTCCCCCTAATTTTTTAAGGTCTTATCTATACATTCTGAACACATACACACACACACATGTATATGTAGGAAATGAAATTTAGAAAGATATTTAAAAGTTTCCATTTTCTTTGAGAAAGGAGGTTTCTTATAATCATTTTCTTTGCTTTTTAATAAGGTCTCTTTTTAAAATTAATGACAAGTAATGCAACTAAAGCCATCTTGCTTGATGTATTTGGCACATAGCTGATGCTGGATATATGCTTATTGAATGGATGAAGGTTGGGTAAATGGATAAACTGAGAGAATGGTACATGGCAGCGGGAGTTAAGCCACCCTTAGTGGTTGGTAGTTTAGAATTTTATTGTTTTCCAGAAAAATCAGGCCAAAGTCTTTGAAGGTAAAACTAAAGTGTGATTGACTAAAACCAGTATAGAGTCAAGAGAGTCAGGAGGAAGCTTAGAAAATTTATTCTAATTCCCACATTACACAGATAAAGAAAGAGGCTCAAAGACTAGCAGGGGTTTACCCTCAATTAGTCACATCAGCAGGATTGATCACATCATCCAGAAACTGGACACATGACTTCCATACCATTAGGTATTCATTCTTTGTTTAAGGTCAAGAAACTATTAAGAACGTACAGAATTCACACTTCTTACTTTCAAGGAGTTTTTCATCCAATGGAAGTAAATCCTAGTTCTCACCTGCATTGAGTGGGTGTGTGATCTGTTTCTTTTTAAATTTCTGTGATAGTTGATTTCTTTGCTCAGATACTTTATTTGATTATCTATTGTAAGGTTATTTGAAGTAGAAATATTTTATAAATGTATGTATGTGTAATTTATATGTGTACATACATATATTTATCTGTTTATATATCTATATATACAAATATGTACAGAGATATAAAATATAACAGAATCATTAGTGGGTCAGTTCATGACATCTACGTAACAATAGAAAACTCAGATCCCTTTTGCTGAGAAGGTGCCACCTTGAGGAAATGATTCAGGCTTCAGGTTTTTTTTTTTTTTTTTTTTGTACATATTGAAACATTTTAATCAGTGAGATCAAGTAGTTAGTATAAATGTATTTTAAACTCTAATGCTGATTATATCAACTGCATAAATCTAAGTGATTCCATAATAAACAGTTGATTCTCCTATTGTTTTTTAAAATGATAGTAAAATCTGTTTCTAGGAAAGCAAACTTTTAGATTTAAGTTTCAATTTAGAAGGCAAAACAGTGACCTGAGAGTAGATATTCATGATTTTTGCAGATGGAATGACATATATCTCAGAATTGAAAATATTAGAGAGCCTTTTGGAGAAGGGAAACATTTTAACTTGTTTGAGTGTCCTGGCATTCAAGTTAGACGGGCTGTTGAAGGAGCGTGTGTTCAAGTGCTTGTGTAGGTGAGAACGGGGTGGATGTGGATGATGCTGAATGTGGATGATGCTCACTCTTCCCCAGAGGTTAGGTTTTTATCTCACATTCCATAGAGCACTTCCATGGGCGGTCTGGAGCGTTATAGTTGTTTATGTCTTCTTCTTCCAGTTCACTGTCAGCTCCAGTATCTAAAATGGCTGTTTATAGTGGACCTACTCTAACTGGTATTGCGAACTTTCCTTATAGTTTGAACAAGGCATTTTGCTGTGGAGCAGAGACAGAGTTTAAAATAGAATCGCCAAATCTGATGACTAAGGTTCATCGTTGTGGTCATGTATTTTAATCACTTGAAAAATTTCCCTATAAAAGCCGTTGCTGGTATTTACAAATTAAGACCCTCCCCTACCCATGTAGGTAAGTATCATAGTCATTAGGGGTGAGGGGGTTTTGAGGTCAAATAACTTCACTGACATTACAGTCTAATGCTTCTTGTGCTTGTAATCTTTTCTATTATCTTCCTCCCCCTGCTGCTTTATTAAAACCCAGGGGAGGAAAGAATCCTGCTCAAGGTCTGCTCATGCTTTTATCAGATATTTTCCAAGCAGTCCACGGTGCTGGCATATTAATGTATTTTAGGTGTGATACATTAAACTATGTTTACATCATTTAGGAAGGAAAATTTTTTTTTTGCTTTGTTTTGCAGATGTACAGATCAGCTCTCAAAATGTCTTCTGTGCCCTCCGAGCGTCTTCTAAGACAATTGCATTAGCTTCCTGCTAGTTGACTAATAGAATTAATAATTTTAAAAAGCACTCTAAAGCCACATGCCTTATGAAGTCAATGCTGGGTATGATTTTACAAGTATGTGATCTATTTTTTCAAGTGAAAATGTTAACTGGAAAAGTTCTTGGCACACAGGAAAACATCGTGCAATCTGTTATTTGTCTTAGAGATAATAACTGGAGGGTGGCTACAGCCTTACGGTATCTAACTTACGACTTGCTAGGGGAGTTTCTTCCACTTAGAAGTATTGCAAATGTGCTTATATTTACATAATATGTCACTCTGAAAAATTATGATGATATAATTCCAGTAAAAATTATTTTTCTATAACTACTTCAAAGTATAGTCAAATAAATTAACCACATTTTAAAAAAAAGAACAGCAACTAAAAAAAAAAAAAACAAAACAAACAAACACAAAACCCATGCCCCTGCCCCCACGACACAAAAAAACCCAAGTGACCTTTCTGATACTTCTTTGAAGTTTTAGCAGTTTAACATTCTTTGCAATGTATATTATTAAGGGCTGCATTCAGCATAAGGAGTCAGTGAGTCACACACACATTCTAAAGGTCTGTTCTTGGGTGAAAGAAGAAACTGAAATTTGGAAAGATGATAATTTAATTAAGTCATATTTTCTCTCAGGTTCTAAAGATGCTGGGTGACTAGTTTCTAAACTTTGGCCCATTGTATCTTTTCATGATTACAATAAATCAGCAAGATCTAAAACTATTCTTTGTTCAGAAAAACAAGTTAATTTTTTCAGTATTACCATATTGAGATCTATTCACTCATAGTATTTTGTCTTAGTTTCCTGGCTATTTACAAGTGTTGCCATTTTTCCAGTTTTCTTGACATTAATATAGGGGCACAAACCATTTTCTCTTCATTTTGATGGAAGGATAACCTTAATGAATATTAATAATAATAATGGTTATTATTATTATTATTATTATTTTTTTTTTTTTTTGTCACAATTCTTTAGACATTCTGCCTTCCATGTAGGATTTTGGATTTTTAACTTTTTTTGTGTACCCTTATTCATTTTATGTAGGTGAATCATTGCTAGATTTTAGTCATGTTAAGTAGAAAATGTTCAAATGCAAATGATATAGTTAGTTAAGTATTTGCCCAAGGAAAGATGATATGGTAGTAGTTACTGAAGAAATGGTGCATAATGGTCTTCCATGTGTTGTTACAAGTTCCCAAGTTTGCTGCAGTCACTTTTTACAGAAAAATAGAGGTCTCCTAAAACTTTACCATCAACAAATAAGACCCTGAAGTAGAAACATTATAAGTACAGCCAGCCAGTGTTTCCTTTAATATTCTAGCTTTTGTCTGTGTGTGTATGTGTGTGTGTGGATGTGCGCTGGGAATGGAACCCAGGGCCTCATGCATGCCAGGTCAATGCTTTAACACTGAGCCACAACCCAGCCCAGTGTTTACTTTCATAACAAAGATTCCCTGGCTTTGTTAATTTTAGGCCTAATGGGGTGACACCATGGGGAGGAACATATCCTCTTTCTTCCTAGTGTAATCTGGTAGGTTGACATTGCTTCATAATGTAATTTTCTCTTGAAGCTTCAGTCTTTATCCTATAATTTTCTTTTTTGTTCCAAGAGGGAGAATCCATGGATATTTGGTAAATGAAATTATGGATATATAAGAAGAGAAGTATACTTTTTGAAGTATAGTTGTTTATTGATATTATTCACTAAAGTGAATTTTTACCTCATAAATGATTCCTCACATAGCTACTGCATTATCCTTGTTCAGTGATTCTTGGTATAAAAATTTTGTTTGACCAGCTTTTCAGAAGCAAGGGTACACCCATCTATCCCAAGCCAGTGTAGTGTGGTTCCTTAGCACTCATGAGAAATTATAGGTGAAAACAACTAAGCCATGTTATTAATTTGGATTTTCCCAACACATTTTGGGTAATTGTGGTGTAACTAACTCTGGTAAATCGGTCCTTACTGCAGAGTTGGCTAAAAAAGGCTTGTTTTATTAGAAAGTCACAGGTGGAATTTTCCAAGAGATATTTGGGGTGATGATGTAGACAGCACTTGATAGATTTTCACCTGAGCACATAAGGAACAGAGCTTTGGAACTCCATCCTCGACTAGCTTTTGTTAGTGGATTCTTTAATTGGCATGATACAATTTCTTATTTCTTTTTGATTTCTGAGTCATTAGACCCTTATAGAGGAATTTGTCATATCAGAGATTCTTAAGTTAAAGATTAGAATGATACCACTGACTTGAAAGGCACAGTTGAGTGAGCACATAAAGGGAAACCTAGCAAATTGCTAAGATTTTGCCATTTTCAGTTACAAAACAGCAGTGTCATGTGGTTCAACCCATTGTTTTGCTTTGGTCACTTTGCAGTGTGCTGCTCCTTATTGGTGGACTGGTACCATTCCCCCCAGGTGTGCATAGCAACCCAGGGCTTCCTTTGGTTCCCCATGATGCTAGAGAGAGAGTGCTAGTGAAACCTGACCTGACCACTGTGATGCATGCCGGGTCATCTTTCTAACTTTCAGGAGATTCCTAAATGTATCTTAAGCATTTCTTATCCTTTCTTTTTTGGAAGTAAAGAGGGCAGTTTTCCTTTGTTTATAACTTGGCTGTTTGTGTCTTTGAGGATATTTTGGTTGTAACTGTATTTGTGTCCTGGTTGCACAGTGTAACAATATTAAATTCCAATTTATGATGTTTATATATAATATATATTTAACATATAAACATGTAATATGTATTCTATAAACATAAGCACAAATGTTATATGTAATTTATACTGTATAAATATGTAAGTGTGTGTATATATCATTGAGTAAAACTGAAGAGAAAACTTGGGAAAAAATATATGGAAGAAAAGAATAATAGGAAGGATAGTGCCAATAATAATAGTGAGTCCTTTAATATTTATAAAACTTTTAAAAAATAATAAATAAGGCCAGTCTTTGTGACAAAAATAATTCCAAATGTAAATTGTTTGCTTTAGTCTCAAGTGTTTGTTATTTTTATGACTGATTTTTCTCCTAGAGAAAGTATTTTATTATGTACCTTAGAAAACCTTGAATAGAATAAGAAAAATATTCTCGATTTGATTACATGTCTAAAACTTTCAGATAACTCAGTATCTGCCTCTTCCCTCTATTTTCACAGATATGGTCCGGAAAAAGAACCCCCCTCTGAGAAACGTTGCTAGTGAAGGCGAGGGCCAGACCCTGGAGCCGATAGGTACAGAAAGCAAGGTATCTGGAAAGAACAAAGAATTTTCTGCAGATCAGATGTCCGAAAATACGGATCAGAGTGATGCTGCAGAACTAAATAATAAGGAGGAACATAGCTTGCATGTCCAAGATCCGTCTTCTAGCAGTAAGAAGGACTTAAAAAGCTCAGTCCTGAATGAGAAGGCTGGCTTCAATTATGAAAGCCCCAGTAAGGGAGGAAACCTTTCCTCCTTTCCGCATGATGAGGTGACAGACAGAAATATGTTGGCTTTCTCATCTCCAGCTGCTGGGGGAGTCTGTGAGCCCTTGAAGTCTCCTCAAAGAGCAGAGGCAGATGACCCTCAAGATATGGCCTGCACCCCATCAGGGGACTCATTGGAGACAAAGGACGATCATAAGATGTCACCAAAGGCTACTGAGGAAACAGGGCAAGGGCAGAGTGGTCAAGCCAATTGTCAAGGTTTAAGCCCAGTTTCAGTGGCCTCAAAAAACCCACAAGTGCCTTCAGATGGGGGTGTAAGAACGAATAAATCCAAAACTGACTTACTGGTGAATGACAACCCAGACCCAGCACCTCTGTCTCCAGAGCTTCAGGACTTTAAATGCAATATCTGTGGGTATGGTTACTATGGCAACGACCCCACAGATCTGATTAAGCACTTCCGAAAGTATCACTTAGGACTGCATAACCGCACCAGGCAGGATGCTGAGCTGGACAGCAAAATCTTGGCCCTTCATAACATGGTGCAGTTCAGCCATTCCAAAGACTTCCAGAAGGTCAACCGTTCCGTGCTTTCTGGTGTGCTGCAGGACATCAATTCTTCAAGGCCTGTTTTACTAAATGGGACCTATGATGTGCAGGTTTGTGCTTTATGTTGTGACCTTCTTGTACAGGAAGAGTTATTAATGAAATGCGGATTCAAATATGCAATGTCCCAATACCAGGGTAACTATCTAGATCCAGCAGAAGAGGTGTATGCCCTCCATAGCTACATCATCCCAGAATATATCAGAGTTGTCATTGTCCTCTTCTCATGGAAACATTCCCAACATTTCTATTAGGTCAGGAAAAGTCTTTGCATGGAATTAGCTAACCTTCATATTTCTGAATATACTTCATGGTAATTGGATGTTTTCACAGTCTTCTCAAAATGGCACTAATCTTTATGGTCATACTTGCTAATAATTCATGCCTTATCCTAGTTTCAGATTATAAGGGCTCTGTTATAGTCTTTCCCCGTGAAGATCTTTCCTGTGTTTTGGATTAGGACTTGATTTTTCAGTCAGCCTGACTAGGTTTTGGTCCTATTGATGGTCATGGGGTACACTCCTGGAAATGAAAATTTGAAAATACCATTTTACATTGATTAAAAACAAAATCCACGTGATTGTAAGTACTAGGGATACCAGTATAACCTTTATGTAGGCCAGTAAAGCATTCCATTCTGCATTTAAGGAAAATGGTAATAATTTATGAAAGCATTTAGTAATGATTTAGATTTATTCTTTTATTAAAACCAGAATACCTTTTTGATCTCCTTTTCTGTCTTTAGTTTATGGCATATGTGAATTAAAAAAAAGAACATTGTTAGCATTTTCAATAGAATAAAATGTGGAACTACATCTCAGAAAATGTGTTCATTTAACTTTTGCAGTTTTAGGATAGTCGAAACTCATACTCAGAGAAAAGGGTAGTAATTTTTGTTTGTAGATTTTTGTTGATTTTTATTGTATTATTATGACAGGGGATTTCAAACCACATTAGGTTTCATATTAAACTTTTTTTTTAGGAGTGGTTGGAAGAAATACCAGAGACTAATGAGATCACATCACACTTATTTGACCTACTAAATCCCTTGAAATATCAGTCATTTTTATCTAATTCAGAAACATAGCAGATCTCCTCTAGACCTCTCTATTAATCTAATGCCAATTAAGAAAGACAGGCAAAGGGTTACAAATAACAGGTAGTGAAAATATTTTGTAGTACTTATAGAGAAAAATCGGAAGAGAAATTTCTGAGTCTTTTAAATGTCAGAACGATAATCTTAATGCTTTAAGGGAGATATGAAGAAGAACTCTTAAAAAGTCAGTTTCATCTTTGGTAGAGCTCTCTAAAAATTCCATCTGACTTTGTGAATTTCCACAAATAGAATTATTTCTGTGGAGCAGCAAATTAAGCCAACATAGTTATTATGCATGAAAGCTACATGCTTTGAACTGCTGTCTTATTAAAGATCATTTCACTGTCTTATGTCAGATACACTCTGCTGTCAAACTATGATTGGAAAGCAAATACGTGTTTTAGATAAAAGGGTTGGAAGTGAATAATGTCAGTATGTGAAACGGTGTTTTATAATTAGCAAGTAATATGATGTTAATACCTGGATTTCCGGCAGGAGTTTCAGTTTGTTCACTCTGGGGACAACTTCTGAGGCAAGCTGATCTCGGCTGTCAGGAAGGCTCTAAAACGAAGATTACTAAGGCCTATAGTTTGGAAGAATTCAGAGTTTTAAACACACTTCCATTTCCCCCAAACAGTTATTTGTTAGGTTCTTAGTTATTTATAGTAAAGTTTATGTTTGGGTAGAACACTTTTTCCTGGGCAGTGATTTTAGAAATAAAACAGATGTGTGAGCTATCTGAGTTTGAGCTAATAGAACTAGAAATAAAACAGCTGATCCCAGACTAGGCTGTGTACTAAATCCTTGCAGCACACAAGTAAAGAAGACAAAAAGTAGTAGGAAAGAACATGCCAGAAGATAATCTTGTTAAGATCAATTTTCTGTTTCCAAACTAATGTTGCTAAAAATAGAAAAAGAGCAATCTGTGGAAAAAGTGGGTGATTATTACAAAGAAATGATTGGGTTTCCAAAGAAGTCCAAAGAAAGTTAACTTCAGTTTATGAAAAGAACACTAAATATACTGGTCGGTGAAGTGTTGAATTTGAACATTTTGTACCTACACCAGAAATTGATGCAGAAACGTGTCTGAAGATAAGTCACTTATTAGTAAGTTTCTGTTGCCATGAATATTGAAAGCTTCTCTATATGCATAAACTCAATAATAAAAGTACATCTGAAATTCTCCCTTTTTGCCCCTTTTCATATGTTAGTGCTGCTAGAATGCTTTTTGATAGGTTCTTTCTTTGGAACTTGAACTGTGTGGAGATGAGAAGCTGTGGGAGATAAAATGCTGACTATCAAATTTCTTTAATGTGGTGTTTTGATCAGACATATATATATATAGGAAGTTGATGCCTTGTATGTATTTTGAAAAACAAAATATCAGTTTGTAAATATCAGTATTATAGATGAATAATCATTCCATTTAAGGTATTATTTATAATTTAAGCGAATTGAAGAAATACATGAACAATTCATTAATCTTTTTCAATTGAACTAGCTTTTTAAAAATATCTTCAGAACAGTTGGTAGTTAATGATAGATTTATGGTATTTTAGGCCAAGGGAGGGGAAAAAAAGAACAGAAGCCAGAAGTAAAGGACTTAAAGAACTCTGTGTCTTTGATCTATATTTTGCTTTGACAGGGATGGTTTTAAATAATTTGAACCAACTTGAGTGTCAATATGAGATATATAATTGGGAAAAAAGAAGTAATTTAAATTAATCCTAATATTTGAATAAATTATAAATTCATAATTATAATGTTTGGAGAAATAATTGAAATTTAGATAATATCTAATTTTCACTGATAATATCCACTACTATGTAAATTGTGTCACAAATAACAAAACAACAACAACAACAAAAAAAAACCCAGTGTCAACAACATTTCTTTGTACTGCATAATAGAGGAAGATTCAGCAGTATAAAGGAGGTCACCTGGAATAGGCATTGTAAAACCAGGACTCTTTTCTTTGCTTGGTCTTTGGAATTCAATGAGAGTCTCCCCCACACACCTTGAGGTAGCATGCCCAACCCTGAAATCAGAAAAGATGTTATTTCTTTACCAAGAAAAGCAAGAAAGGATGCAGTAGCTAGCTCAGAGGGAACTGATTTGACCAGGATGTTTGTTTCCCCATTTTTCATGTTCCCTGTGTGTTTTATCAATTATTGTGCTTACATTTTAAAAAATAATGGATATGGCACGATTGGTACACCCTTCATGTAATTTTTACTATCTGTATTCAGCCTTTGAGGCTCACATGTAGTTGAATAATAGGACAAGAGATTGAGTTCTTAAAAAAGTAATTACAGCCTCTTTCTTTTTAATCTGCTTTATTATGCTTATATATTTAAACCATCCCTGAATGGAGGCCTGCATTAACAACGCGGACGCGCTGTTTCATTAGAGCTTAAAGTGCTGTGCATTAGGGTGTTTGCATCATCTTTACGGGGGAGCTTTTAGCCTTCAGATCAGGTTATAAAAGTAGGAGGCCTGTCAAGTTGTGCTTCCCACGGGAAAGTGTTTACACTATCCCAAGTTGGTAAATGCTCATGGTGTATATGTTGCCTTTCCATGTTAGTATACCTTCTTTAGCATTCTGCATTATTCAGGAGTCTAAGAAGGTAGCCACTGGATTCTAGCTATTAAGTTCATTTTGACCTTTCATGAAATTCTAAGGTGAATAATTGCCTTATTAACTTTACAGGGGATACCTTATATTTGAACTAGGAGAGCTGCATTTCTGTTTTATAATCTTTTTTAAAAATCAGAGTTGCACAGCATGTCATGTTAGGAACTGGAAGAATAGATTGTCAGAGATAGGCTCTTGTCCTTGTATTTTCAATATATTTAACTGTACGAGCTTTACAGATCCTTAACATACAACACTACATTCATTTGAACAGGAGATTACAGTTAGTTTTGAAAAAAGAAAAAAAAAAATCAGGGAACATTAATCTCATTGTGGTTTATTTTGACTTGTCCTGAATTTACTTCCAAATATTTATTTTTTGCTTTGGAGTTTCCTTTGATCTGGAGTAGGAGGGAAGTTGTAGATCTTAGCAGGTTCTGTTTCTTTGTTTTTCTGAGTTGAGGACAATTGCACTTTAGAAAAACTGGTGAATGAGACTTTAATCAATTCAGACTGTCTATAGAGTACAGAATGTTTGGCATACAAACCCATGCTTATTTTCAGGACTGTGTCTCTTTAACAAGTAATAAAGTGTGCAAAATAAAACATATGCTCACCCCAAGGCCATAAAGCAAAGCAAAGTTATGGCATTTACCAGGTTATTTTCATCAGTGGAGATGGCCGAGTTGGATAATGTAGCCACCCGGGGAGGAGTATAGTGGATCATCTTAACTAATCCCTTTACCTGCTCCACAGTTAAATCTCCCAGTTGGCTTTGTTATGAGAGTTGGTACGGTAGACAGGAAGGTCTCTTTGATATTTACTTTATTTGTTATCAGTTCAAGAACATGGATCATTTTCTAGAATATCACTGTTTTTCTCTAGGCAGAATGTTTAGAAGAAAAAAATCATGGCTATCAGTGCAGCCAATCAAATTTAGCATTATTCAACTCTTAATAAAAGTTTTATCTCTCAAATGGCCTGTTCTGCTAACCATATCAAGTCAGCAGATTATTCAGTGCCTTTTATTTCTCGGGTCATTGTAATTACAGCATACTTGCAGCTGTTGGAAACACAGATACACAACTGGTGCGCCAACCCCAGAAAAGTTTGGAGAGAGAGTGAGAGGCAGAGAACAGTTCCCTTTCATTTTCTGATTTCCTTTGTGGAGTCTAGTTCCGAGAATCATTAGACCATATAATTCTTCATCACATGATTCCAAAGTACGAAGCAAATGTAGTGTATTTTCAGAATATTGGACAAATCTTTAATTGAAAATCAAATGTAAAATTTATTTTTCAATGATACTTTTGATCCATATTTCTTTTATTTTTCATTTTACATAATTAGAAATCATATATGTCTTCTATGTATTTTCCAGTTTGGAGTTACATCAGATAATAGCTAACATTTATTAAGGGCCTTATATGCACATGTGGCTCTGAGATCTTTACATGCCTTCATTAGTTCATCTTCATAAAAATGGTAGTGAGGTTGACACTACCATTATGTCTGTTTTTAAAAAAGAAGAAATATGAAGGCATAGAGGGATTGAACTAACCTGTGGAGTTGCACAAGCAGAGAAGATGTGGCGTAGACCAGGGTGGATAGGGTATAAACAAGGGTGCATGGATCCAGGAGCCTGTCTTAAGGACTCTGTGATATACAACCTTCCTGATATGAGTCTGAGTTTACTGCAGGTAGAAAGCTGCTTGATGCATACTCTGAATTACATGGAATGTGTGGGCATTTGTGATTTCTTTGAGGTCATCTGTTATCTAATCTGGATAGCATACTACTACCTTATTGGAATTTACTAGGCTTATAATTAAAATCACCAGAAAGAAAATTAAATGCATTGATTGGTCTTTTAAAAATTGCTGTGATTCATTTTCACTGGTACTTTTTTTTTTTTTTTTTTTTTTTTTACTATAAAAACTAGTCTCTGATAGTAAGGGGCAAATTTTAATTTACTCAATTGAAAATGTATTGTTCTATCCCCCAGTTAAGGGGCCTGTGTGTAGTTTATTTCATATACCCCTTATTTAGAGGACTTTGTTTTAGGAATTTCTGATCTAATAGATGGTCTGAGAGTTGTTTTCTGTTCTTCTAGTTACTAGGCTCACTTTAGGTTGTTTTTTTTCTATGAAGATTAAGTGCCAAGAAGATGCACCCAGCTCCCATTTATGTTCTCCAAGGCTGTGTAATTAAGGTTTTATCCTCTGCCTATGTTAAGAGCAGGGATGGGTGTGGAGGCAGAGAGCGAATCAGGATGCCTTTAGAGTATCTAATTTGAGTGTGCTGCACACCCCCACTGTGCTTGGAGCTGTGTGATTTCACTGGATTCTGAAAGTGAGATCAATGTGGGACTCAGTGAGGAGCTTGAGAATTCAAGTAGTCCACCTGTCTCCCTTTCTCCTTTCATATTTCGATGACCTGTTGATGTTAGATTAAAGAACACCTGAATTCTTTCATGTGTCCAGTGACATATTTGGGAATCATATAATAAATGATGGTTTGTTCTAAGACCTGTTTTTCCAGCTGATGGGAAGCTTTGCCTTGATATTGCATGCCACCTCAAAGTCAACACAGGTAAAAGTGAAGTTCCCCAAAACAACATATATTAGCTGTAGATGGACACAATACCTATATTTTATTTATTTTTATGTGGTGCTGAGGATTGAACCCAGTGCTTCACACATGCTAGGTGAGCGCTCTACCACTGAGCTACAGCCATCCCCCCAACAAGAACTTCTTTTGCATCCTTTCTTCCATACTTCCACTTTGAAATCAGGCAGGAAGGAAATATTAGAGTTGCCCTGGATTCCTTTCTGATGTTATTTCCCTGAACAGTTGAGTAGTTGTCCCATGATGCTATCCTTTGTTCTCTTACTGTCATACCTCACATTTATAAGTTCTTACTGATTTTCCTGGTTTTCTTTTTTCTTTCTGTTCTCTTTTCTTATTCCTTTTTTCTCCTTGCTTTCTTTTGTCCCTGTTTTCCTTCCTCATATCTCTTCTTTATTTCTTTCTTCTTTCCTTTTCAACTTTTTAAAAACCTATCTATGGATCAGTCTTTTTGCATTTTATAGGAAGTATAGGTCTATTTAAAAAAAACCACATATCATGTAATTATAATTGTACAATTAATTATAGTCCCTTCAGTAGTACACTACTGTTTCAAATTCTCTATTCTTCAAGGGATAATAGTCAGGCCAACACATCTGTGTTACTACTTAGCAGGTACCATCACATAGCAAGATTTAATATTCAATGTTTCAGTAGTCAGCATTTCCTTAGATCAACTTGAATTATTTCTCTTTCATTTCTGCTTTTATTGGTACTGTCTCCTTTACCTGAGATGCCTTTCTGTGATCAGTGTCTTCTCATGTGTCCATGGCTCAGCTATTGCCTCTGTTAGTTGGGTTAGGTGCTTCTCTTCTGTTGTCATGGAACCCACTATGCCTCTAATCCAGACACTGCCATTGTCATCTGTTAATCTGTGAGCTTTTTGTGCTATGTCATTTCTTTTTGAATTCGTAGTGCTTCTCAGGTAGTAAAGGTGCAGCCCAGAACCCTTCCCATGGAAGGATGTGCCATATCTTCAGGATGAGACTGTCTTCCTGTCAAGATCTTCTTTAGAACACATGCAATTCTTCTGGATCTTGGCTTGGGCTTCTGATAGCCAGTGGGAGGCAGGAGAGGTGGGCATGCATTGTGCACCCAGCCTAATCCGCCTCGCGCTACATTCTCTTGTGAATCGTTTCTCATAAATTGGCTTCCAGATTATTGAGACTGACATTAAGATACATTGATATCTGATATCTGATACCAGATAATGATAGAGAAACTAGGGTATACTGAGGAAAATGAGAAAATCATTTTAGGGTAAACTGTTTGTTGCTGTAATGCCTGAGAGCCAATTATTAAAATGAGCATAATGAAAAATATGCAGTATTTTTCTTTTAAATGTGCTCCGTGTATCACTTTAAATGACCTCCAATTGGTTGTCTCTTATAACTCCAAATAAGAAAGGTCTGTACTGGATCTGTTATAGTGACACTGACTGCAGGGCTGCAGAAATAAGCCATGCATGGCATAGGAGTGAGATGATTGCCATATAATTAAACTTGTTATTGAAATTTTAAAACATTTATTCTCCATCAAAAGTATCTCACCAAAGCACACTCTATGTTCTGGAATGTGTTTTCGAAGCACTATACCTGAAGAAACATTCTCCTATGCGTATTAGTAGATTAATTCTGACTATAGTTATTTTCAGCCAAGATCATGTTACAGATTTCTTCAAGTTATCTGAGAGTTCAGTATTTGGAGTTTTTCTTTAATAACTGAGCTTTTTAAATTATTTATTTATTTCTAGTAGTTTGGGGACTTAATATAGGGGTGCTTTAATACTGAACTATATCCCCAGCCCTTTTTTATTTTTATTTTGAGACAGGGTCTTGCCAAGTTACTTAGAGCTTAACTAAGTTGCTGAGGCTGGCCTCAAACTTACAATCCTCCTGCTTTAGACTCCTGAGTTGCTGGGATTACATAGCTTTTTATTTTTAAGGTTTTACTTTTTTTGACTATCAGCCCATAACCTCAAGTCCTCTTAAATTAGTACCTTATAATTGTCTTTGTTGCTATCAATTATAGTACTTGAAAATGAACCACATCTGAGGAACGGTTTGTGTTTAGTTCAAACAAATAGTCTTTTCCTGCATTGAAAATAAGTACATGTGCTAAAGTGTCATTTTAAGAGTTCTGAAGCTTTTAAAAATATTTCCCCTTGACACATTCTTTTAGATATTATTGTTACTGGTTTTTGCTACATATTGTGAGGAGTATAGAATTAAATTGAGTTAAGGACCTTGAAAAAAAGCCAGCCTTTTAATATTTTTCACTTCTTTAGTGAAATAGTTCTGTTTAAAGATGTACATAAATAAATTATAAATGAAAACCATGGAAAATACTACATGGAAGGAAAAAAAAAACTTGGATTAAAATAGAATAAAAAGTGCTCATAGTCCTCAGTCAGTGAGAAACAATTTAAAATCTATTCTTTTTCATGCTTATCAGTTATACTGAATGTTTCTGTATAACATTAATTTACATTCAAGTGGCTCTATATTCATTTGCTTTTGGGTGAAAGATGTATTTTGTATTTTCTTGAATGGGCCTATAGACATCAATCAGGCCAAGTCAGTAATAATGGTGCCATGAATTACTGTGGCTTCCTTATCCCAGGTAATACAGGGGTCTTGGTGAGAGATTTCCATTTGTGATTACATCTCCCTTAAGGAATTCATCTATTCATTTAACCAAAATGTACTGAGCCCTTGCTTCCTTCCAAATATTAATAACATTCTTCCTCTAGACTCAGAAGGAATATAAACAGAACATTAGCTTACTAACAGCAGAATTTAATATTTTCATTTAGCTGAGAATACTAGTCGTATACCAAGTGTGTGAGTTTATCACTGAATGACTTTGCACTTCCCCTCTAGTTAGTCTAAACCCATTGTAGGAGAAATGTACTTGTGGTCAGAGCACATGAGGCTTACAGATTGCAAAATCAGAGTAATAGTGATGATATGTGGTGATTTCTTGGCAATCTTGGTTGTACAAACAGATGTATAAAGCATTTTATAGGGAAGCACAGCAACTCTGAAGCAATATATAACTATAACAAGAAACCTTTAATATCAAATTTTGCACACATTCTTTCTCTGCCTGTGTTAAAGGAAACAATGAGATACTTCTGAAGTTGCTCCTTTTGATTCAAGTTTAAGTCTCTGAACAGAGTACCTGATGATAGTATCACATATAAGTCTTTTGATTTTTTTGAAATAAGGTTCTCCTCACCTCCAGTGAATTGGGAAATGCATCTAGAAATTTTGCAATATGATGCATTTATTTCAGCACAAGTTTTAGTTACTTTTGGTACTTAAGTGCTAGATTAGAATGTTCTAGACTGTATCCTCTAGTGTCTGGCTTTGACATCTCTTACACTCTTGACTGTCAGGTTACTGCCCCATTCTTAGCTTTCTGGTTAACTAATGCTCTGTTATCAACAAATGGAAATCTGTGGGCTTGTGCTGTGGATATAGACATGGTCTGAAGTGAACCATTATCATCCTTTGATCGAAGGCAGTGGGAGACCTTCATAAACTCTTATCTTAAATGTATAGCCAGTGTCAGGCTGTTTATGAGTTAATGCACATTTCCTAGAACTGTAATACTGAACATAAATTTAGAAGTTGCCCTAATTGAGGAAGCCATTGGCCAGAGAGATTAAGTAACTAGATCAAGATCATGCCTTTTTTAAAGCAATGAATGGTGATTTCCGTCTTAGTCCCATGCAGTAGAGGTACAAAGGTATCTCTCAGTGCATTAAGGAATATTATTTGCATTTTAAGTAGAGCCTTAATTTGATTTTGAGATGCCTGAGACTTTTCTCATGGAGCAGTTTGGATATGAGCAGCGATCACACATGTCATTTTTGAGCAGCTGTTGAAGAGGCAGACCATGATTATGCCACTTGCTTTATATATTACATCTGGTTGCAGGGAAAATTTTAAAAATCCACAGATATTTGGAAGGAAAAAATATCTCACTTTTTGGAGTACTTCAGTCAAAAGGTTTTTTTTTTTACACCATGTGTAATGGGATGGCACTCAGGCTGCCTGTTGAGGGCACACACTGTGAAGGGAGGAAGGGTGAGTGCCCTTTGAAGGCCTTCATAGCTCCAGTACTATGTAATTTTAACTTTGGGAAAGAAAGCAGAGTAGTAGTGACTTTTATGGGGGAATTATCTTATTTTGGCATTGGAACATCCCCATGATCACTCATGGGAGTTGATGGGAGCCATTTTCTATGAGGCAAAGCATTAATCAAGTAAGGTCCAGGAAGGTTTTCTTCTTTTCATTTGTCTTTGTTTGAGAACAATTTGCAGCTTTTTACGTGGGTCCTCCTTCACCACGATTTCCTGCCTATTCCATTCCTTTTATTTCTAGTTTCATTGTGCATGCATGAGCTTCTATTATGAGCCATTTTGTGTGGTCATTTTAGAACCCTATTTTACCAGATAGACCTCATCTTTGCCTGCAGCCTCATTGCTGTAGAAACTGAACAGAAGATTTCCTTGGAGAACATCTGTGTTGAGTAATCTCTGAGCAACTGCCTCTGGTTTTGACAGCAAGCCTTAGCTTTGTGTAAAGAAACCCCATGTGATTTGGATGCTTCTGCAGGACTGTGATTTGAAGGAGGCAGTAGTGAAACATACTCAGTAGAAAATGGTTTTGTAAGTTTTCATAAGTATATATTATTAAATCTTTTGAATTTGTTATGGTGCTTTTATTATTTACCTTCATCTGCTACTTTGGCCTAAAATATTAAGCAAAATGAACTCCTCAGAGGGGAGCTTGAGAAATGAAGAGGGAATTTTTTTGGCTCTGATTATTTAAGTGATTTCATAGAAACTAGGAGCACTATTGTATTTTTTTTTTTAAATATAGATTACTTTGCAGTCCCCCCACCTGCCTGCAGAGAATTCATGAATTAATGATATGTGTCAAAGTAACATCCATCTCTTCTATACTTTAGGTCACTTCAGGTGGGACATTCATTGGCATTGGACGGAAAACACCAGATTGCCAAGGAAACACCAAGTATTTCCGCTGTAAATTCTGCAATTTCACTTATATGGGCAACTCATCCACTGAACTAGAACAGCATTTTCTTCAGACGCACCCGAACAAAATAAAAGCTTCTCTCCCCTCCTCTGAGGGTGCAAAACCTTCTGAGAAAAACTCTAACAAATCCATCCCTGCGCTTCGATCCAGTGATTCTGGAGACTTGGGAAAGTGGCAGGACAAGATAACAGTCAAAGCAGGAGACGACACCCCTGTTGGCTACTCAGTGCCCATCAAGCCCCTTGATTCCTCGAGACAAAATGGTACAGAGGCCACCAGTTACTACTGGTGTAAATTTTGTAGTTTCAGCTGTGAGTCATCTAGCTCCATTAAACTGCTAGAACATTATGGCAAGCAGCATGCGGCAGTGCAGTCAGGCGGCCTTAATCCAGAATTGAATGATAAGCTTTCCAGGGGCTCTGTCATTAATCAGAATGATCTAGCCAAAAGTGCAGAAGGAGAGCCAATGACCAAGGCAGACAAGGTCTCGAGTGGAGCTAAAAAGAAGGACTTCTCCAGCAAGGGAGCAGAGGATAATATGGTAACAAGCTATAATTGTCAGTTCTGCGACTTTAGATATTCCAAAAGCCATGGCCCCGATGTCATTGTAGTGGGGCCGCTTCTGCGCCATTATCAACAGCTCCATAACATTCACAAGTGTACCATTAAACACTGTCCATTCTGTCCCCGAGGCCTTTGCAGCCCAGAAAAGCACCTTGGAGAAATTACTTATCCGTTTGCTTGTAGGAAAAGTAATTGTTCCCACTGTGCACTCTTGCTGTTGCACCTGTCTCCTGGGGCGGCTGGAAGCTCGAGGGTCAAACACCAGTGCCACCAGTGTTCCTTCTCTACCCCTGATGTAGATGTTCTCCTCTTTCACTATGAGACTGTGCATGAGTCCCAAGCATCGGATGTCAAACAGGAAGCAAATCATCTGCAAGGATCAGATGGGCAGCAGGCTACCAAGGAAAGCAAAGAACACTCATGTACCAAATGTGATTTTATTACCCAGGTGGAAGAAGAGATTTCCCGACACTACAGGTAATCCATACAGTGGGGGCAAAGTATCAGGAAAATAAATAAGAGTCCAGGGAGTGAGTCTGATGGCTTGGAAGTTGCAGGACATGATCACTTTAGAGATCATTTATAGAATTGCACACAGTATATTTATAGATGCCATACCTTTGATTTTAATTTGGTTACTTGTACTCATGTTTCATATCTGTTTTATATAATTTACTAAGTATATTTTAAAATTCTCCGTGATGCTGACAATGCTGCTAAGTTTACTTATTGACCATACTCCATTTATTTGTTCGTTCTAATATGACCTCGTCTTATAATTGTTGATGGAACAGCTCTCAAATGAAAGGTGCCATTATACTATATTTTATTCTGTATTCCAACCGGGAAACAATCAACTTGAGAACATGCTGCTCATTTTATTCTTAAAATGAGGTTGGACATTCTTCTCACTCTGAAAAAAATGGACAATAATCTTGATTGGCATATAAACACTAATGTCAAGGTGAGCATTTGTAGCGTGTGTGATCTTGGATGTGCACTCCCTCCTCTGAGCAGGGAAAAATCCTCAATTCAAATTCAGAGATAGAGGAGGGTACATTCATGTTTTATTTTACTTTGACTCTATTCTCTTTATTTTTTTTTTTTATTTATTTTTTTTTTTTGTGGTACTATTGAACTCAGGGGCACTCACCACTGGGTCACATCCCCAGACCTTTTTTTGTATTTTATTTAGAGACAGGGTCTCACTGAGTTGCTAAGTGCCTCGCCACTGCTGAGGCTGGCTTTGAACTCGCGATCCTCCTGCCTCAGCCTCCCAAAGTGCTGGGATTACAGGCGTGCGCCACCGCGCCCGGCTGACTCTATTCTCTTTATAAGCATCAATCTTCCTTTAACTTTTCATATCTTCTAGAGATGTGCTCAGGTTACATGTCTTTATTTCATTTATGTATTCATACCTTAATTAATTCTTAGAACGCACACGTGCCAGCCAGTCATTGGCTGGCTGTATGGGAATGGGAGTCAACAGCACAGTGGCCTCATGGACCTTACTACAGTTCAGCAGGGAAGACAGGCACTTTGCAGATCATTTGGAGTGATGAGTGTCATAAAAGATGAACTGCAAGCCCTGTGTTTGAAATGACCATAATAACACCATAGCTCAATGTTGATAGAAAGTGCCTTTCTGAGGAAGGTGCATTAAACTGAGACTTGGTTATAAGTAGGTAATAGTTTGGCAAAGCCCTGGAGATACCTGGTGTTCAGATTTTACTTGGTAAGTTATTATGCATCTTGGCACAAAAGTAAAGAGTTTTATTTACCATTTTTAAGTGCTTTTCCATATGTAGATCCAACATCCTAACTTAAAAATATGACATTTCAATTTTTACATCCCCAAATTTTCCATTCTTTTTAGGATTTGTGCATTAGAGCCAGTGAGGGTGTCTTTTCGTCACCAGTAATGAAGCAGTTCATGTCCAACAATAGACTAATAATGTTAGATGTTAATTTGAAGGGCATCCTAATGTTCACAGTGAATCAAAATGTTCAGAAAACACTTACTTGAGATTTACACTGTTTAATTTATAAGGTCAGCCCTAGGAAAGACACAGTCCTGCAATCAAATATGTGTTCACACTTGCAATGAGTGTTTCTGGCTCCTCTGATGTTAGCTGCATGCTAATTTATTTCTGGGGTTAGCAGACATCAGCTTCTTTCTGAGCTTTGCTGGCATGGATATGTGAGTATGGGTGAGTATGTGCATATTATGCAGGTACATTTGTTAAGTGATGTAAAAATCAGATAATACCTTCTTTCATTGAAAGGGGAGGCATTTTTGAAGAGATCCTCATGATTTTTTAAAATATTAGAGCCCCCCAATCTAATAGATAGCTAGTTACCAGATGATTTGGACCAGTGACTTTTTTCCAGGAAGGCAAAGCCATTGTCAGAGAAAAATGAGTTTCCATATGCTTTAGGTTAAAAAAAAAAAAATCTCCCCCCAAATATAAATGTGAATAAAAATACTGTTGATTATGTCAGGATTTAGTTAATATTCAGTGATGAAAGTAAGCTCTGGAAGAAGAGACTATTCTGTTCTTGCTTCCCACCATATCTGCACAATTTAACACTGCCAGCATGTCTAATAGATGCTCAGTGAATGTCTGTATGTAAATGAAGTCCCTGTGAGCATTTTACTTCACAGGAGTTAGAATGAGCTGAGCTTTCCAAGGTGAGTTACATTTTAATCTTTCACAATTATATGATCTTGGATGCTATTGAGGAACTAGGGTTCCATGTCAAAGGACAGTTGTCTGCTCATTTCAAATTTAATCAACCTCTCAGCATTTTATTTGCTAAGAAATTAAACAGCACGTGTCCGAAGGGCATTAAAGTACCCTTATGCTTATTTTTAAATCCTGATGTAATTTTGCTCACCTGAGAACCTTTAAGGTGCTAAGTAGTTTAATCTGTTGGTGGGTTCTTACAGAAATATTTAAAGTTGGAGCCTCACCATTTCAGGTGTCACAACTCAAAAGTAGGAAATATAAGGAAATTTTACTCAAAGCTGAACAACAGTGGAGGCCCCAAGGATATGAAAGGAAATAGTCACCTGAATGCTTACAATTTGATCTGCTGTAGAAGCATCTTCCTCAAATACTGTGCTTTGAAGATGAAACATCAGGAGACCATTTCCTTATCATTGTAGTATCTTTCAGGTTATATTTATGTTTATTTATATCATTTGTGTTAGGAAACTTTCTACCATAATTCTGTATTACTGCTGTGGAATGTTCTAAGTGTTTGAGCACTTAATATCCAAGTCTCATGATAGGGTGGCATTACTGTATTCCACTTGTGGATATTTTTCTCGATGTCTTTTGTTCTTATTAAACAGTGAACTCAATCTACCATTTTCATCAAAATTTTCAGTGTCATAACATGTTGCTGGAGTAAGTAGAACTGTTTCCTTACACAACAGCTATGCTAACAGTATTAGATAACAAATACTCTGCAGTGCATTGCCAGGCCTCCACACAAGCAGGGGAACTTTGAAGCTTTTCTTCTCTCCTATGTCAAGAGTGAGCTAAACACAGATGAGGGAGAAGTGAAAGTAAGCTTGGAATGTGAGATTGCACTGGGGGAAAATGCCAACTTTGATGCTGCAGATAGCTGAGGGACTAAGCCTGAAGTCACCTGTAGAGCTAGGGCCCAAATCTGTATTTTACTTTAAGCTGGGACCTTGAAGGTGGTGAAAGTGTTTCCACATTGGGTGTCTCCCTCTGTCTTCTGGCAGAAGTAAGCCTGAATTTGTCTACAGAAAAGAACTCAGTTTTTTTTAGCCGGGCGCGGTGGCGCACGCCTGTAATCCCAGCACTTTGGGAGGCTGAGGCAGGAGGATCGCGAGTTCAAAGCCAGCCTCAGCAATGGCGAGGCACTTAGCAACTCAGGAGACCCTGTCTCTAAATAAAATACAAAAAAGGGCTGGGGATGTGACCCAGTGGTCAAGTGCCCCTGAGTTCAATCCCCGGTACCACACACACACACACACACACACACACAAAAAAAGAACTCAGTTTTTACTTACAAGATATCCATGGATTAATGGAATATTATTTAATGTTAAGCAGATTTGACCAACAAATTAATAAACTTAATTCGTAAAAAATTAAAAAAAATATAAACTCTACATCAATTACAGACTATAGCTGATTTTTAGTCAGATACAAACTAGCTATATAGTCTGACACTTTTTAAGCCAAAAAGAAGTCAGATTTCACACAGAACATTTCCTTTGACTCAGTGCAATTAAAGTAGACCTCAGGAACTAAAAGATAAGTATGAAGTTTCATGAAGCAAATCCTAATCACAAAATAAAATTACTTTATTAATTTCAGAAAAAGTAGACCACAAAACACTACAAGGGTTAGGAAGATTTTATGTGTGTGTATTTACAAAGTGAATTTGGCAGTTCTTACAATATCAGATTGTTTAAATTCATTTCATTCTTCAGAAGAAAATCCTTAACTTTCTTTGATAGTAGTGCAAAAATGTTCATAATTGTATTTTTTGAAAAAGAAAACAACCAAAACAAAATGAAAAGTGAACAAAGAGACAAACAAATGAAAGCGGGGGGGGGGGGGGAGCCCCAACTGTCCATGAGAGATTAATTAAATAATTTGTAGAAATTTCACAGAAAGGAATATTATACAGTAGATAATTTGCATAATTGACAGTGTAGTGCAGGATGAATTTTAAAAGCTTAACTTTGGCTGTTTAAAAATAAGCAATGAAGATTATTTGCAGTTGGATAGTATTTTTTATAAATTCTAGAATTAGCAAAACAAAAGTATTCTTATGTGTAGCTATATCATGTACAAGTATTTTAACATGTTCATATATATTCAACTGTACCGTAAATATTATTTTTATAATATATATAAAATCTGCTTATGGCTAGGTACATCTAGAGATTTCTCTTTATTATATAGTTTTATATATATGATGTACATATATTCATGTTCATGTACATATATTCAACCCTAGTGTAACTGTTTTTTTCTTTATCATCTATGCAACCTCTATATATAGCTCTATATAAAGCTATATATAGCTTTTTATTAAAATTAAATCCAAGTCTATGGTTCTATGATTATGGTCCACTTTTTAATTTGTTTCTTAACCTAGATAAAAATGCATATGGGTGTCTGTATGTTTCTGTGTCATTAGCATTACATGATACAATTTTAAAATAAAATTGAGTCATCAATTCTTATTACTGTACATGTCCAGCAAATATATGAATACATGCTCAACATTCCTTGTTATTAACTAACTACTTAAAATCAATAATGTAATTACTGCCTGCCTAAATATTCAACTATTTATTGTTGACTTAGAATGTGGAAAAATGCCCACATGTTTTGGTAGCACCTGTCCATTGGGAGATTTATGAATGAGTTTTTAAAATTTTAAATGTTGTTTGTGTCTTTTAGATATAAAATATGTAAACTCGGGCTGAAGTAATTAACATTGGATACAGTAGATGGTCAGATTAATATAGCTACCACTCATTGCTGTCTTAAAAGAGCTCTGTGAAGGAAGATGAAGTGTAGGCTCTGCTAATTTGGAAAAGTAGTGTTTTATGACAAGCACTTAATTATCCACACATCTGAAAATGCCAAGTACACAGAGCATTAGCACAGGGTTTCTAAAAGGGTGAGGGCTGTGAAGGTGGCATTTAGATTTGTGTATGTTACGTGTTGTGTGTTTTTAAACAATGCCTAGTAACTCAGTGGTCTGTAATACCTTGATATAGACATAATATTTTAATTTGAAAATTCCCGTTGAGACACACAGAAATTACCAATGATGTTATAGCCCATCAGGAGAATAGCTTGCAATGCTACCCCCTTTATTTGTACAAATTATTTATGAGAAATTTCCAAAAGGTCCTGAAAACTGTGTAAGAACAACTGTCTAGTTTTATTCCTGATTTCTGTTTCATATTAATTTCTATAAATTATTTCCCATTCCTTGTTTGCTTTCTATTTTATGGGAAGATTCATCTTTCTATTTTGAAACTTTGTGGGGTGACTTCCTTTTGAAAGTGAATCTTAGCTTGAAACTTTCCAGATATGACATTAGTTGTTTTTTTTTTTTTTTTTCTTTTTATCCTAAAAGGAAGATGATGTTTATACACTTCAAGATAAGGTCCTCTGCCTCCACCCAATCCAGTATTACAAGTGAGGCAGTATTACCAGTTTATTTCAATTTAAAAATTCAAGATCCATGGACTGAACATAATTTTATTCAGATTTTCAGTTTTTCTTAGATTATATTTTGTAGACTGCTCCTCCTAAGGTTGAATATTCTATTTCCTGCTGCTAAAGGATTGATCTGATTATCCATCGATAATTCTATTTTTGTCTTTGTCCTTCAGATACTCTCATCTCCTTTCTTTTATTCTGTCATTCTACAGTGGCAGCCGTGTCACATGCCACACATAGATTTGTACACCAGCGAAGTGTATGTTACAAAATGACTAGATAGTTTTAGAGGTCAGATCCACTCAGATATGTTTGCATTTAAATATTTAATAACCTTCATTTAACATACTTCTGTGATAAATATCTAAAATTGTTTGATAATGTTATTACCAAAAATATTGCTCAAAGTGTAATTGATTGTGTCTATCATTTGTTCATTTACTTTGAGGCTCCATTTCATCATTGAAGAAGAAAAACTATGGCTAACACTATTCAAAGTGAAATGCAGTTGGAGGGAGAGCTTTTCAAGTCATGACATAAATCTCTAGAAGTTAACATTTAAAGTAGAGAAAGAAAGCATCACTTGGAGCTGTGCTTTGCATATACCACGGCTGGTTTGCTATGAAAATAGAAACTTTTATCAGAGGATAGTTCATGAGTAGCATCTTTTAGCTGACTTTTTCCCTCTGGAAGCATTCCTTCTTCCTTTATGAATTGTGCAAACAATTTATAATAATCTCTTCTAGAATGTATGAGGTGCTACTGATAGGACAGAGTGTCACTATGCATTAGAACATGGAAGGGTCCAGAATAGATGCTTTTTTTTTTTTTTTTTTTTTTTAATACCACATGAACATTCTATAAAGTAGGATAAAGTATAAAACATTTATTCTCACAGAAACTCTAAGTCACTTGAATAATGTGGTCTTTTCTTTTTAACACAGTTTTGATATTTCTTTCCTGGAGGGAAAGAATGATTTAGCTCTTTAATCAAGGGTTTTGATTCATCTCCTGATTGCCCAAAAGTGTCAGGGTATTAATGATATTTTATGTAAGTATGTCCCAAATCTTTCATGGGACATACTTGTGCTAAAATATCATTTATTTATTATCAGAAATTCAAATTTAACCAGGAGTCCTTTGTTTCATCTGGCAGGCTTATACTAAGAAGTTCTACAAAATGACATTTCTTCTCCTCAGGTAGCATGAGGAGACTGTTTGTTCTCCAGTTGGCAGAGGGTACAAAATTTAAATTAATGCAAAGCATACACTATTTGTAGTGTCTTTCAAATTAGTCTGGCTTAATGTAGCCAGAAGTTCTAGGAGTTTGTAAATAATGAAGAGTTTATTCAGAGTACCACTCAAAACGTACCATCTGCAAAATACCTGTGTACCTCTTAATATTTCTCTGCTGTGTTATGACTTTACATATTAAATAGAGCATCCTGAACATCCCCAGAGCTGTGGTTGTTCATTCCTTTGGTTATTAAACAGATATTTAGTGACTCTACAGACGTTTTGTGGTAGGGGCTATACAAAAATGGGTCAGCTTTGATCCCGATTTTAGGGCAGTTATAGTATAACTACAAATTAAGATTATAGTCAAGATTTTAGTAGAGGACAATGTGTAAAAATCTTAAGGTGAAAACAAAATTTTAGAGCAAACCAGAGGACACTGGATTTATTTTTGGATTGACTCATTTGGGAAGTGTTTATGGAGGGAAGGGGTAGTTAATGTTGGTGTTGGGAACTCTAGGAAAAATTGCTTGAATATCTTTGAAATTTCCATATTTTTTTAAATTTATTTTTTATTCTAAGTTGTTATAAATGACAGCAGAATGCATTACATTTCATATTACACATATAGAGCACATTTTTACAAATCTCTGGTTGAAGTTTCCACATTAATGCTGATAAAATAAAATGCATTTAATAAGTTAGAGGAGAGTCCAAACTAATGTAGTTTCATAATGACTGAACTTTTATTTTTGAGTAATGCTTCTTACATCAGGGTTTGTAATAATCTAGTTTTATCTTTGGAGGCACAGCATTGTATTGAAGGTCTTCTCAGTGATTATTGAGAAAATGATGCATGTCAGAGAATGTGCCCAGCTCTTTTGGGACCTAGTTCCTAAACAAGCTAATAATGTTGCATTAACCATCAAACAATAGACATGAAACAGTAACCACTGATGAGCAAAAATAGTATATCTTGCCCTTAATACTGTTGAATATGGATTGACCTCACTATGCTTCAGCATCTTCATCTGTGAAGTGGGGACGGAAATATGCAGTTTGTGTACTTGTGGATAATATGTACAAATGACCTTAGCACTAAAAAAGACAGAAAGACATACACACACACACACACACACACACACACACACACACACACTGAGCATTAATTGCATGCTACTTCATACCTATGTTGAAGTTATTTCTGACCATAACTGCATGGATTTTGCTACTCATGGTGTGGTTTGGGGACCAAGAGCATCAGCATTGTCAGGGAACTTGTAACAAATGCAGACTATCAGGTCTTAAGCCAGACTTCCAGAATCCAAAGCTGGATTTTTAACAAGATCCCCTGGTGATTCCTGTGCATGTTGGAGTTGAGAAGCACTGTTCTCAGTGTTCCTATAGGTTAGTGAAAAATTTATATTGCTTCAAACTTTTGAAAATAATACTGTCTTTTCAATATTCTTTTAAAATCATTTATTTAGGATTATTATAAGGAGAGAGGAGTTATTCAAGTCTCAAGAGCACCTTATAGCAGATTACCTTTATTACCTTTTCTGCTTCATCTAGTAGTATTCAATGGCCTGAAAGATGGAGCATTTTAGCATTTTGCTGCTTCTTTGTTCAGCTTTACTTTTTTCTTTGTGCCACTGTCCCGGCTTTTACTCTCTTTTCACAAATAGCAGTTACAGCCAAATCTTAAGATTCTGAAGATCCAGGGTAGTAACCTCATTAGTAAAGCCATCTTAGATTTTATTCATCAAGTCCTTTAGAATCATGATGTATCTAGTAATGTGGTCCTTGGATTGGTATCCTCTAGGACCTTGTTGAAAATTCAGATTCTCAAGTTACGACCAGGACATTCTGGTTTAGAAGGGCCAGAAGGCCTTGGAATCTGTATTCCACAGCCTGTTTTGCAAACCATTGTTGTCCTTGGTTTCTTTTCTATCCTGTGAAAGACCTTTCCCAATCCTGATGTTTTCATTTTTTCCACATTGTCAGTAATTTCATTTACTTTTATGTAATGTGAAAAATTTAGGCAGCAGAGGATAGAAAAACGAACATTGATCTGGAAGTTAGAAGTCCTATGTTCTTGACTTGATGTGGACTAAACAAATAAGGCACTTTAAAATTCTCCACTTTACTATAAAATGGGCTGTGTAGTGCCTCTGTGTTCACCTAGGTGTGAGTGCTTTGAACTCTTAAAAGATAAGATGTGTGAGTTGAGCTTATTTTTATAAGCTTGTTTTTATAACCATCTTTTCTGTTAAAGTGTTTTCCTTTTCAATATAAAATATGGTCCTTTCTGAAAAGTTTCTTATGTGATTTTTGCCTCCTTCCTCTTTAATACACGTCTCACTGTTCTCTGTGTACAGACAGTTCTCCAGTACTGGTATCATGTACAGTTCCCCTGTATCATGGATGGTTTTGTCTGTGTTGGTTGGATCAAGAGCTCCTCTGTGGAGCAGATTTGAGGAGTTGCTGAGACCTTTCTGGAGTCAGGAGTTGTCCATTGGGATAGGAACTTCAAAATAGCAAATGTAGAGTCCCAGACACCTGCCTTAAGTGTGATATTTTGTAAAGAATGCCCCTCTGGGTGGGGCCTGGGACCTTGTATATTTGGAAAGAGGTAAGTGTCAAATAATGGGTAAAAGATGTTTGTATTCATCTGTTTGGTGAAAGGATAGTGATGGCTCACAAATATTTCTAGATTGCAAAATAAGTGGATATTGAATCTAATAATATTAATGACTTAGGTATATTACTAATACATCATGTTCTGAACTGCTTTGATGAATACACTCACAAGACCTTCCCAGCTCCCAGCACTTTAATAAAACACAGGTAATGCCGTTGTTATCTTTGTTGCTCAGAATTTTAAGACTCTGGATTTAACTACTATTGATGAAAAGGGAGTAAAGCTCAACAATTAAGCAATAAACTGCAAAATATTCACTCTGAGGCCTTTGAAGAAAAAAAGGCATAGGACATATTCCACCTTGCATTGTCCTAAAGAGTCTTCTAGGTAATAAATTTGGTTTGAAAAATGGTATTTGTCATGGTTGACGTACATGAGGAAATGGAAAAGGTGATATCAAAATACCAATTTGTCAGTTGAAACTCCTGTGTAGAAAGAGTACCATGGAGATTCACATATTCACATGCAGCTGAGGGGTTTTACTTAATTTTAATTTTAACCCTATATTCTTACTTATTACCAGGGTTAATGTTCACAGAGGCATATCAAGACATATTATTTTCATTTTATTGATGAGGAAGCTGAGGTTCAGTCAACATTCCAAATCATTCACACACGTAGTAAGAATTGAAGCTCAGACATTCTGGTTCAAGAATCTGTACTCTTAGTGCCTCTGAGTTCACCTAGGTGTGAGTGCTTTGAACTCCTTTTAAAAGATAAAAGTTAAATTGCTTTTCCAGTAAGAACTGAGAATTTGCCTTTTGTCAGGTGGGGGTGGGGGTGGGGTCCTGGGGATTGAATCTGCACATGCCGGGCCAGTATTCTACCACCCAGCTTCACCCCCAGCTCTGCCCTTTTTTTTTTTTTGGTACCAGGGATTGAACTCGGGCACTCAACCACTGGGCCACATCCCCAGCCCTTTTTCGTATTTTATTAGAGACAGGGTCTCACTGAGTTGCTAAGTGCCTCGCCATTGCTGAGGCTGGCTTTGAACTCGAGATCCTCCTGCCTCAGCCTCCCAAGTGCTGGGATTACAGGCATGTGCCACTGCACCCAGCCAGCTCTGCCCTTTAAAAAAGTTTTTTGCCATGTGGTGCTCTGTGATTTTGATTTTCTTCTCTATTTGTTGATTCTTTCTCTTTCTTGTTGCCCTAGTGTTTCTTGAAACAGTATCACTATAATCCTTAGGACTTTTTACACTAGAATTACTTATTTTGGTAGAAGTGACAGTGGCAATTTATGGTCTTAATTTATAGGCAGGAATCTCATTAGAGATTCAAGCAGAGATCTGAACATGCCAGGGAACCACAGACTCACTGCCATGCTGGGGCATTGAGTTCATTAGAACTGTGTTAGGGTGAAGGTTAATCAGAGCTTGCTGATGTGCTTCCCAAAATGGATTTATTTTTTAATTCTCATAATTCAATAGGTTTTATACAATATCTTCAGTAGGGTATTTCTTGTTTGCGTTTTGCCTTTACCCATTTTTATGCACTTTTGTCTGCACATTCTGATTTCATAAATAGACAATTTCGTATTCACGAGCTTATCTTCCATTGAATTATACTGGAAGGTGGTATGGTAAGAATGTTCTTTGAGGTTTCCAGAGATTCCAAGACCTGGATCTTAGGTCTTTTCTGTTGTCCTTTGTGATCTTAATCCTGTCTTGATTTTCTAGCTGTGGCTTTTGGTGGCAAGAGTCTTACTCTTGGTCATAGACATCTTGCCTTGAGGATGGGGTTACTTTCACTTAAGAAAATTAATTTTATTGTGGTGTTTTTATGATTAGTTCATTATCATATCAGTTGCCATTTGTTGTACTTATCTTTACTACTTAATGAAGAAAAATAGAAAAGATTGAAAACAATCTGGTTAAAAAGTAAAGTTGAATTTATTGTACTCAACGAAAATTAAGATTTTAATCATGAATCACATTAAATATTCTCAACAAATACTTATTGAGATTTTGTTATTTTGCATCTAGAAAATGGAAAAAGTCTTTTGGAATTCCCAGTATCATGCATGTCTTTTAAGGAAACAAAGTTATTAATTCAGAAACAATCACTGACCATGCTGCTCCCTGCTTATTGCTTTCCTTAATCTTTGAAAATAGCCACCATCCTCACAGGGACCAGTAATGCTCTTTCTTGATGGCCCTTTCAGCTTGTTGATTGCCTTTCTTCCTCTTCTCTGTTCCTCTCCAGCTGCAGTGGCCTCTTTATAATATCTCAGACTTGCTAGAATAGGCTTCTCTCCCCCTTCCTCTTCCTCCAACAAGAATAGCTCCTTTTCGTCCTTTGATTTTATATCCTCCCTTAGAAAGTTCTCATTGACTACTCTAGGCAGCCTCCTTTCCCAGACACTGTCTTACCATTTCATTCTCAGCATGTCAAACTTTGTACTTACATATTTATATATAACATTATTTGAAGCTTGCCATTTCTGCCTATAAATGAGTTTGTAGTACCAAGTAGGCAAGGAATATGTATGGTTTATTCACCTATGTGTCCCCAGTGCCTGGCAACATAGTATTTTTATGATTATCTAAAAGTACATAATATGACTCCATACCTTTAAGTGATGGCTTGGAAAACTTATGCTGTTACTTCCTGAGTAACTCTTAGCACAGTTTGTCAGGAAGTAGAAAGTGTTTCACATAATATTTGTTTGGAGAGCTAAATACGGCTTTTATAGTTAAAGAAAGAATGCCTTATTCCAAGTTGTTTGTGTACCTTTCTGGTATGCTTTTTATAATGCAGTACCTCGGTTCTTCTTTGTTAATCAAACATTTGTCCTAATATAGCAGAAACTCTTCTCTCTCTAGTGGAAGAGATGCTGTGCAGTTTAACAATACAGTCTCCTTATTTAATGCCTTTTAAAAAGAAAACACATGTGCGCCCTTTTAATAAACATGCCTTTACAGCAGCTATCATGCTGTTTGACACCCAGCAGAGATACCTATCTACGTGGATAGGTAGAATTTGTTTAGAAAAATGTTAGATCTTAAATACATTTTACTTTAGATTATGTAGATCAGATAAGCCATACTTCATTGACTCAATTTAAATTTATGATAGAACATTGTTATCAGAGTGCATTTCAATATGCAGAAAAGCTGTGCAAAAGCATCTAAACATTAGAGATGTAAGTATTTATAGTGAAGAAAATCCTCACTTTAGCTTAAATAAACAGAAAGCAAAAAGTCCATTGATGAAATCATGTATAAAAAATATGAATATCGACTTAACTGGTCTAGAATTGATTATTATCCATCAAGATAAAATGAACAGAGCAGGTGATTCGATAATAAAGCCAACCAACCAGTTCTAATGCTAATCAGTTGGAATGTGTGCACACAAGCATGTCTCTCTCTCTCTCTCTCTCTCTCTTACGGTATACCTGTTACTGCTACTGTAACTAAAGGGAACTTCCCAGCATTCTTTATATAGAATTGAAAATGTCAGTTAATTAAGTTCCAGTTTCTGGGTGTTGAGAATATTGTATTTCATTCTGCCTGATACATTGTGTGAGATGAAATTCAGGTGCTTAAAGACCATCTGAAAAAGAAAAAAACCCTTCAGCATGCTGCATTTCCATGGACTGTTTTCTTCTTTTCCAGGAGAGCACACGGCTGCTATAAATGCCGTCAGTGCAGCTTTACAGCTGCTGACACTCAGTCACTACTGGAGCACTTCAACACTGTTCACTGCCAGGAACAGGACATCACTACAGCCAACGGCGAAGAGGATGGTCATGCCATCTCTACCATCAAGGAGGAGCCCAAAATTGACCTCAAGGTCTACAGTCTGCTGAATCCAGACTCTAAAATGGGAGAGCCAGTTTGCGAGAGTGTGGTGAAGAGGGAGAAGCTAGAGGACAAGGACGGGCTCAAGGAGAAAGCTTGGTCTGAGAGTTCAAGTGATGACCTTCGCAGTGTGGCTTGGAGAGGGGCTGACATCCTTCGTGGCAGTCCATCCTATACTCAAGCAAGCCTGGGGCTCCTGACGCCTGTGTCCGGCACCCAAGAGCAGACAAAGACTCTCCGGGATAGCCCCAGTGTAGAGGCTGCCCATCTGGCGAGACCTATTTATGGCTTGGCTGTGGAGACCAAGGGATTCCTGCAGGGGGTGCCAGCCGGTGGAGAGAAGTCTGGGGCCATCACCCCACAGTATCCTGCATCCGGAGAAAGCAAGTCCAAGGATGAGTCCCAGTCCCTGTTACGGGTAGGAAGGTTTAATTTTTAAAATAATTCATATATTTTGAAGGGAAGATGGGGGAACACACAATCTCTACATTTTTAGTACTGTGTTTTCTGAAATGACATTAAATGAACTGTGTCAGTTTGGGGATCTACACTTAGAAGGCTAAAGTGGCAGGACTTAGTTCCCTGTGTGTTGGTGTGTACTCTACGCATCCTCCACATCCTGGTGGGCTGTCTGGTGTTTGTCTTCACTCTTAGCTCAGATTGAACATCAGTTAATCATTCCTGGTGATTATGCAAACCAACATAGCCGCCTTTGGAGAAGGGAGGTTTAGAATCCCAGAAGGATGCACATCTGTTCCATTAAACTAACTGACTTTTCAATTTTAAGGTGGTGTGACACAGTGTATGGTTAATAAGGACGTTAGTAGAGATTTAAATCACTAAGAATGTAAACTCCTGGGTGAGATGTTAATACAGGAATGTCGTATTTTTTAAACCCACAGTATAAATGTGTACAAATAACAATGCTTGTTGCCAAGAAGAGGGGAAACGATGAGAAAAATCTCAACATGAATAGTATGAAGAACTTACACAGTAGAGTACTGTGCACTGTATATTATCAGGACCTTTAGGGAGAAAGACCTAGTTCCCTGTGGTAAAGCAAAAGCAAAACTTCTGAGTAAGAAAAGATCCTCTATTTCTCTGTGCTGTGTAGACTCCTCATTGTCAAGAAATATTTCAACTTTTGAAAATTCACAAACTCCCAGTGATACTTGCTTTTTGCCTAAGGCACCACCAGTTCAGCATTTACCTTAATGCTGAGAAAGTTTTGAGCTTTCTGGATGATTTTAAAGCTTTATTTGTGTCTAGAAGGTAGGATTGGAAAGTAGCTAACCTTTACAAAAGATCCAGTTAGGAAAGACTTCAGTCGGCCCAATGCTTTCACCTTGGGTTAGAGATCACTGAGGTCTCTCTGGATGTATACTGGAGAGAAAAATTGCTCTTCCCAGGTCTGCTTAGTGGCTCTGCTCTCATTTTCTGCAGAGCCCCTGAACCCATCTGTGCTTCTCAGGTATTCTGTAGTGGAGCTGAGAAACGCCCCTTAGAGGTGCACAGTTAATTATGAAAGTGTTACTTTCCCCACCTCTAGTGATGCCCTGGAGCTAACAGAAGGCCTTGAATACAGAAGAAGGGATGACTCTTGTACACTGAGAAACAAAGACTCCCTGCAGAAGGAGCAGATTTGTTATACATAATTTTGGAAAGAAAAGAAGTAGTTTCTGTGCCCTTCAAGGAAGGGTGCAGTTCAGGGAACCTCCTTCAAATCACTGCATATGGAGTTGCATTTGTCTAACTGTAAATACTCATAGTTTTCTTAGCATGTCCACACTCCTCTGGTCTCACGTGATCCTTCTGGCTTCTGCTGGTAAGGCAGGGATGCAGAATCCTGGACATTGTTAATTTTTGTTGGGCCTTGAAAGCTGGTGCACCTGGGTGCCTCCCATTGCATCCCAAGAGTCCCCTCCCTTCTTTTTCCACTGAAAATTGTTCTCATCTGTGCCATCTACATTTGCTGCCAGATTATTTGGCAAGTTTTTTGAACCATTTTCTGTCACCTGAAAACTTGGAATAATAATTGATCAAGCAGTGGAGTAAAACACCTGAGCAAGTAGTGACACTTTTTTTGAGCAACTGGGGATGATAGTACTTTTCTAAAGAATGTTTTTTCTCTATTCCGCCACTTCTTTAATTCCCTCACTTCGAGTTTCTATTGCACCATTTCAACTGTCTTTTCAGTTCCTTCACATTTAGCTGCTGAGGTAAGAAATCTTCAGCAGCGAAGAGCCAAGATTCTAGGCCTCTGATTTGTGATCTTTAAAGGCTATCATCTGCTAAATTCCAGAGAGTACGCGCACACATGTTAAAGAGAGGCTTGAGTCATTCTGTGAATTTAGCAAAAATTGAATCTTCAAAATTCACATTTCACATTTGAGTAGTGCTCTTGGAAATCACCAGTTTTATTGGATATTTGGACTAGAAAGAATAGTCAATTTAGTTTATTGTGCAATGTTTAGTTTATTAAGTGAATTAAATTTTTTTGGCATGCATGTATTTTAGCCAATAAGCTTTTTAAGACATGTAAAAGCCCATTTTGTTTGTAAATTTGACAAGAACTCTACTTTAGAAGTGAAAATTGGTATTCTTAAGTTACAGAAATACATACTTCTCGATTCTTTACCCTCCATCCATAAGGGAAAAACCCAGCAGAAGAACCCATGCTTACTAAAGGCAAAAAATAATGTTCTTTAATTTTGTAGTTGCAATGGTCTAGTTATCAGTGACAGTCCTGTAATAATTTCTAAATATACAACAGAAATATACAAATATAATTTACATGTATTGAATAGAATGCAATGGTCTGTGTAAAGATAGAATTCAGTGTTTATGTTTGAGTTTAAATACTAGAATGGAACATGCAATTAACTGCTTTGCTGCTGGACATGTTTACTCAAAAATAGTAAATAAATTAAGAAATGGAAAATATCAGGCTTTAAAAGTAAATTTCTTTTTTATTAAATAGTACATTCAACATAGCATTAATTGAGCATGTGTATTAGTAAATATTTTTATACATAGTATTTCTGATACTAAAAGGCAAAACTTAATTTTCATTTTTAAATACTGTTCAGAGTGATGAAGAATTAAGTATGAAAAATTGTCCTATACAAAACATTGATTTTAAATAATTCAACACTATGCAGATAAATAAAGGAAATATTTTTAATGAGTAAAGTGAATGTAGGTAGGTTATGTTACAAAGGACACAGTTAAAATGTTGCTTTCAGAATATTAATCTTTCAGGTGGGGTGTGTGTGTTTGTGTGTGTTGACTAGTTTTAGTCATGACGGTTTAGTGTAGTCCTGAAAGTGAGGAAGGAAATAGAATCATAAGAAGAGCTAGAATTCAAAATGGTCTTCATTACATTCGTAGTTTTTTGCTTTCTTTTCATTTCTTTTTATTGCCTGGATCAGTGTTTGGCTTTTAATTTTGTGTTAAATAGCAGATCATTTATATGTTTTTATTTCTTGAATCTTTATATTTCCCCCTTATTTTTAGAATGAAAGCGATCTTGTTAAAAATTTTAAGTTGTGCATGTCACCAGTATTGATTCTTGTGCTTTGAGTGTGATGAAGGGTGAATTAAGTGAAGCTTTATATTGTAAAGTGCTTTGTGAAAACTAGGCTTTTTGTTGCATATTAACTACAATATTTCTATAAAATCTTTTGAGTATTTTCTCTTAGGAGTAGGAAGGAGTATTAAAGCTTTTAGAATCTCTGCTAGAAACAGTCCAAGCTTATATGATAACTTTATGCTATTTAAAAACTTATGGAATAGATCTTATCTTCTAGATGTATAAGCTTGTGAATGTGGCTATAAAAATTTAATATTTCTTAAAAAAATATTTTTTAGTTGTAGATGGATACAATATCTTTATTTTATTTATTTATTTTTATGTGGTGCTGAGGAGGGAACCCAGTGCCTCACACTTGCTAGGCAAGTGCTGCTCTACCACTGAGCCACAACCCCAGCCCCCCAAAATTTAATATTTTGATAATCAAGTGTTTTCATTTAGTTTTAAAATTTGGTTCTGTTAAGAGGCTAACATATCTAATATTTCCTGTGCTAAAAGTAAAAGTCAACTAGTTTTATATTTTCCAATAGATGTTTCTTTTTCATTTTAAACTGTTGTAGTATGGTGTAGTCCAGACTCATGTACAGTTTTATGTCCTTTGCTGACTGATATCTTCTGTAATGTATAAAAGGGATTTATTCATTTATTTTTACATGAGCTCTTGTGTAGATGTAACTGTGGTAGTCTTAGAATTTCTTGAATGATCAATTCTGGATTTCATTATTGCAATGGAATTTATAGATTACATTTTATAACAGAAAGTTATAATCTTTTTAATCTTTCATCTGACAACCACAGAAATGGGGACAAAAAAAGTTCATTAAATTTCACAAAGATTTTGCCCACATCAAATGGACTTTTCATTCGTTAATAAAATAATCATAATTTTAATGGGTGCATCTGTATGGTACAACTATGGCAAGTTAGTATTCAGGTAAATACCTCCCTGTCATTTGTCAGAACAGAATGTCACAGCCACATAACTCAGGCTCACATTTTTTCATGGGCTCTAACACTCAAGTTATCAGGCTACTTTCTCCAGTGCACCCTAGGGGGAAAATAAACCTCTTTGAAACTGATTTTGGTTTCCTGGTAAATTTATTCAGGAAAGTTTGTCAGTTTTAACATGTACATTTTGCACTGCTTGGTTTCAGCTGCGTGCTGCCTTGGGCCTGTGGGAGTTGGGTTCCAAGTTGAGCCACTGACTGTCAAAGGCAGGGCCTCCCAGGAACTCTGTTCATCTGTCTCTTACAGAGGCTCCTCCCGCCTGCTATCCCACAGGAGTGTTGTGCAACTCAGTTAATTAATGTTTGTCAGGCCATTTGAGATCCTCAGATGCAGAGTGCTAGATAAGTGAAGGTAGTCTGATGATGTGTTCATCTTGAAAAATGTGATACCAAGACAGTACAATGCAGATGCTATTTCCCTCTTTCTTTAGCAGTGTTGTTAAATTTATAGTTTAAAGATTGTTGATACCGGACTGTCTATTGAGATGCAAAAATGTTCTTTTGGGGATAGTCCATTGGCAGTCTAACAGCAGTTCAAACAAGCAGCAGTGTTGAATGCCTTTGCAACCACTGACAGGAACTTTTTAAACTAAAGATGGTCTCCAGTGAAAAGTGATATGCATTGTTCTGCTTTATATGCAATGAAAATAAGGGAAGAATTGAAGTCATTATGTAGGTTCTGTTGACTTCACGTTGATGTCAATAATCATTTTCTTGATCCCTTTGAAATTTTTACATATATCTGTGTCTAATTACAAAGAGAACAGACTATATCAGGAAAAGTGGGAAGTGTATACCTTTCTAATCACTGGCTCTGAAACAGTGGTTTTAAGCCATGTGGATAAAGTTTCTCTTTAGGTAGCAGTTAATATTTTATTTGCCTAAGAAAAAGATAAAACTGTTAAAAACTACTTATTGTATCCAGAGATTAATAATCCTTGTGTGTTTCTGTGCTTCTACTTTAAATAGTTGCATTTCTGTTGACATTCATTAGGAAAATTTAAGAGTTACACTCAAATATATTTTAGGTTTTAAGACAACAGTGCTTAGCTGGGCATGGTGGCACAGGCTTGTAATCCCAGCAGCTAGGGAGGCTGAGGCAGGAGGATCCTGAGTTCAAAGCCAATCTCAGAAAAAACGGGGTGCTAAGCAACTCAGTGAGACCCTATCTCTAAATAAAATATACAAAACAGGGCTGGGCATGTGTCTCAGTGGTTGAGTGTCCCTGAGTTCAATCCCTAGTACCCAAAAAAGAAAGAAAGAAAGAAAGAAAGAAAGAAAGAAAGAAAGAAAGAAAAAAAAAAACCACAATGCATTCAACACATTGAGTTGGTTATGTGTAAGAGTGAAAAGACCATTTTGTTTATAACAAGTAGAATTTAGATAGCATTTTTTTCTTTTTGATTATTCATCTTTTACATTGATATACCCTTTTTGATGGTAGGAAACAATTAAAACCAATTCAATATATAGGTTGGGTTTTATTGTTTGACTAATTGGATTTTCTCATATCTACTTTCACTTTGTAAATTGGCTCCATTGACCCAGATATTTTTTGAAAGCACTTTCCTCCCCCTCTTTGCTGTAACCTAGACTGTTTGCAAGATCTGGCATAGTTCTGTTGTCCCAGGTTTCTAAGGCAGGGGAAGCAGATACATCTTAGTGAATTGTGCTGTAGGTGGGTAGTCACTGTGAAATGGTATCCTTTAGCGTAGTATCTATTCATTATTTCCTGTATAAATGTCTTTTGCACAGCTTCATTTTCATCACAGACTGCCTGAATTAGGAGATACCAGAGCCCCAGAGGAGGCCATTATTGAGCTTATTTAGATGTTGGAAGGGAAGACTATACAGAAGAGAGCCCATGCTTCAGGAGGACAGGTGCAGAAGGATTCAAAAGTGTGTCAGTCAGGGGTACATAGTCCTGATATCAAATGTCCTATTTTTCTGACAGAACATAGTCTGATGGATGGATTTGGTGTGCGGATTACCTAAAAACAGTTTTCATCTGAGATTTGTCTGTGTGTGTGTGTGTGTGTGTGTGTGTGTGTGTGTATTTTGTTGTTTGTTCCCACCAAAAAAATAAAAGTTGTCTTTTTTGCAATGTTGTTTTATTTTCCTTTCCCATACACTTGGTTAAAGAACTTCCAGGTATTTATAGGCAAGGGTGTTTCTTACTAGGCTGGTGTACCAGTTAGCGGAAGGAAGCAAGAGAGCAGGCAGACTGGATACTGCTGCGTCTAGTTGTATCATTAGTACGAAGAGATGCAAAGAGTTTCAGTGAAGTTTGGAGAAATTCTTTTCAGTTTGGAGAAGCAGTACTAAGGATATATAGGTTTTCTTTTTTTCTTTTTGGGTACTGGGGATTGAACCCAGGGGCACTCAACCACTGAGCCACATTACCAGCCCTGTTTTGTATTTTATTTAGAGACAAGGTTTCACTGAGTTGCTTAGTGCCTTGCTGTTGCTGAGGCTGGCTTTGAACTCTGGATCCTCCTATCTCAGCCTCTGGAGCCTCTGGGATTATAGGACTGCATCACCACACCCAGCAGGACATATAGATTATTTAAAAACAAAATATACTTAATAATTTTGCTAGCTCTTTTGAAAAAAGGAGGGGTAGTAACTATGAATCAAATTTTCATGAGAATGTGGATGCAAATATAAATATTTTTAAAATGAATTTTTGGTGAGATCAGTATTTGATGTGGAGAAAATGATAAGATGCATAACAGTATTGTTTATTGAGTTGCACTTCTGTGTAGAATTACTTATAGTTTAAAATGGGGTATTTAAGACATATTTAGCCATGACTAAAAAAATTTTTTTGGTAGATAAAAAGCCCATAAAATAATCTGTTGGCAAAGAATTAGCTTTCTGAACTTAGCTTGTAATTCATCGGGTAGCACAAATTATGTTCTTACCTATCTAATATGTTCTTACCTATCATTTGATTTCTCAATGAAGAAGACAAAACTACTTTTGCATAATTTCAAAATACTCCTTTACTGTTTTGTTCATATACACATAAAAAATGTGGATCACACAGGAAAGCATTCACAAATGAAGCATTTGTACAAATTGGTGAATCTTTACAATTGATTGCTAAATAGTGTTCCAGTTCCTAGCATTAAAAGTTTGCTGCCTTTCTATTAATTTATTACTGGTTCAATCCTTTTGTCCTTACTAAAACTCTTTGAGGTTGAAACTATCATTATCCATTTTATTTAGATGAGGAAACTGAGGCAAAGAGATTAAGTAATTTGCCCAAGGTCATATTCATGTAATGGCAGAGATGAAATTCTGGCTTTGGCCATCAGACTCCAGAGTCCCTGCTCATAATCATTGTGTAACCTTCTTTGGCTTGCTATGATTTGCTAATAAATGCTTGGATAACTTCCTACAATTTTAGAGTTAATTTGTTTCATCTAAACATCCACATATTTTATGTGTGTATGAACAAAACAGTAAAGGAGCATTTTGAAATTATGCAAATAATGCATGCTTATTGCAAAAGAGGTAGTGCAGAAGACTATAAAGAAAATGAAAACCACTAATAGATTCCAACCCACAAGTACTTTTCTGTTCATATTTTGGCTTCTGATTTATCCATTATGTACAAAGATGTAGTTTATTGAAGTATAGGATTATGTACCTTACTATTTCATAATTCTCATTTTAAATTTGATGATGTATTGAGGATATCTTTTCTCATCCACAGATATATTTCACGATATTGTTTTAATGCCTCATTATTAGGAATAACCATAGCACAGTATATTCAACACATCCCCTAATGATGAACATTTAGGCTACATCCAATTTTTAATTGTAAAGAACACTGATGAACCTCCTTCTACATGTTATTCCATTGTTTATCATTACCTTAGGATAATTTTCTTTTTTTTTTAATTTTTTTATTATTTATTTACTTATTCATCATGCACAAGTATAGTATCTTTTTACATACAACTGCTTCTTATAGTATAATTCTGGTTTTTTTGTTTGTTTGTTTATTTATTTATTTATTTATTTATTTATTTATGGTACTGGGGATTGAACTCAGAGGTGTTAAGCCACCTCCCCAGTCCTTTTAAGTTTTTATTTTTGAGACACAGTGTTGCTGATTGGATTAGGGGCTCCCTAAATTGCTCAGACTGGCCATGAAATTGCAGTACTCCTGCTTCAGCCTCCTCTGAGTTGCTGGATTAGAGGCATACACCTCCACACCCAGCCTAATTCCAGTTATTTATATGAGAGAATACATGACTGATAACTAAAGGTAATGATCAACTCCGTGGCATCTAAAGAGGTAGTTTTTAAGGTAGAAAATAAATCAGCTCATGAAAAAATGCAGGGGGAATTATATCTTAGAAACATTAAGGGAGTAATTTCTAAACTGTACATTGACTTATTTACTGGTGATGCAAAGAATTCAGAAAGAATTCAGAAAAAAACAAATTGTAATCTTTAAGAGCTGCTTCTTATTACTTATATAGACTGTAATATATGCCCAGTAGCCAGTATTTGTTTTAATAGGCTTATTTTATATTGTGCATGCAGAGAAAATTTATTTCAAGCAGGCCGGGTTTTCCTAAGCAGAGTTAGTTTAAGTGTTTTAAGTGAAAGCAGTCTCTACCAACAGGCTTGCCTTTTTTTTTTTTCTTTTTCTTTTTCCTTGTTTTTACTTTGCCTCCATGGATGACATTTTTGCTATCATTAAGCATTTTTCAACCCAGTTTTAAAGTTTTTACCTTGTATCTTGGATACATAGGTAACGGGGGGGGGGGGAAGCTTTGAGGGAGAATAAGAGAGTGGAACTTGATTTTTTTTTTCTTTAAAAGATGTCATTTAATGACCTTTACTTTTGCTTGTGTATGTTATATGTGTATATACCTCTGTGTGTGTGTGTATACATATATATTCCATTAGAAAGTGTTTTTATTTGATTTGATTTTAAGAATCTCAGAATATTGCTTATTATTTTATTAATGAAGTATCGAAAGAACAGGACAAGAGTTCTTTCTCAATTAACTTTGTATTTGTGCTTTTTATATGCTAAAAATTGCAGAGGCTTAGGTCATAGCTTACCTTTATGAAAATAGGAAATTAAACCAGGCATAATAATATAGGAATCTGAAAATTTACACAATTACATTTGAGAGAGATATTCACTTTACCTAAAACTAATTATTTCCTTTGTTAAAGAAAAGACTCATTCTGGGACTGTTGATATTTCTTCTTTCACACATTTAAAAATGAAATTCTTTTACTTACTCAACTTCTTAGATACCTTTCTGTTTTGCAAAGCACGTTATAAATGAAGATAGTGCGGTCCATTTAGTAGGAGGTACACATAGGTGCTTGTCTTGTCTAATTCTTCCTAATGTCAGATTTAAAACCCAAAAGTTCCTTGATAATTTAGCAAAATTCATCTACTTAACCTTAATTATATAACTAATTCAAAGGAAGTTGGAGGTTTTTGAAATGTGAATTGTCAGAATGGGTAGTCTATAGTCTGCAGATTAATTAGTTAATATGCATGGAATAACTTCATGCTGTGTGATTTGCAGGATGGTTTTATCAGAGTTTGCCTCAGCTTCACATTGGATTTATATATTTCTGAAAGTTCCAGAATATATTCTAATTACTTTTTAGTGGTGTGGTCAGCCTTTTGAGGCTCCAGTTAAGAGATGTTTCACCTTACACTTGGCTGTGGTTCAGAGTTGACGGGATTTTATTTTCTGGTAAACTAGGTTTCATATTTTCTTTTTAGCCTTCCCTTGTGATATAGTGGAAAATGCACTGGACTGGAGGAAAGGAGGCTATGAGTTCTAGACTCATTTTGTGACTAATGGCTGAGTGACCCTGGGTGAGTCACTCAATCTTATGCACTGTTTCCTGCTTTGGAAAATTAACAGAGGTTGAAGTATGCAGTTGCTCAAATTTCTTCAAAATTGCATATTTTCGAGCCATGTAAATTTCCTGTGAAACCTTAAACACTCAGATGTGTGAATTTGACACCTGTGGAAACTTTAAGACAAAAATCTTATGTTTTAGACTTAGTGATCCTGGTGTCCAAAGAGATGCCATACATTTCAAATAGAAGTTCTTAAATGGGACTTTCTTCTAATCGCTAAGAATTCATAAGTTAACTGTCACACATACAGTTTGAAAATCTTAAAAAATTATATTCTTTGAGCTTCATTTACACACGGAAACTCAATTATTTGGAAATAACCATGTCTCAAGACTCATGTTATTGGGGGCTGCTTATGAATGGAGATAAAGAGAAATATGCACAATGAGAAATAAAATAAGTCTGGTGAGAATGTGACATGCTTTAAGTCTGTTTCCTCAGTTTCTTGGCATTGAGTGATGGTGCCTGTTTTGTTCACAGTCAGATGTTCAAATCAGAATTTTGGATGCAGAAACTAATTTTAGTAGGTGGGGTGCAAATTTCTTACGAGTCCATGAATAGACTCTGATCCCAGCTGTTTCATTACAATTATAAAAATAAAATTGGCTGTGAATCATTCAAACTCTTTTTAATGGATGTGAATAATTCAGTTTCATCCCACTGAAATCTCAAAACTATAAACCTATCTTAGTTTTTTATGTCCCTTCAGAGTTAATATCTCATTATTCATGGATGAATTATTTGAAGTATGGGTGGTCAGGATGAAAGTGACCATATTTCTACTTTGCTCCTGTGATTTTTTTTCATGAGAGGAGGTGGCCTCTAGGGTGAGATTGGGGATAAAGTGGAGAAGGAAATTGAACAGAGTCTAGGAAAAGAGAAAAGGATGTAAAATTAGTATGTCTTGGCTTTTCTTTCCCATTAAAAATATACATTCATAAATGACACTCAAGAAAATAAAAATAAGCAAAAGGAAGAAAATGTGAACTCAGTACTTTTTAGGTGTTCTTTTGTGGACATACACAAGCACTCTCTCACACATACAAACCTACACACAAATAACAAACAGATTTGTATGATTACTATGAAGCAGCTTTCAGTTTTATTTTATAATAATTATAAACATTTTTCCACATCGTCATGTTCAGCTATGTCATTTTTTTATGTCATACTATTTCATTATAATATCGTTCTATTTGTCCTAGAGAAGATGTTGATTGATTCCTTCTGTTGGACATCTATTTCCAATTTTTGCTATTAAAAATAGTGCTCCATTGGATATCTTTGTAGTTAAATAATTGCATCTTGCTTGCAGTTTTAAATGGCTAGAATTGGTATCCCTGTAATTAGGCTCCTCTGTGGGATGACACAGTCGAGGATTTTATTGGCAAGCATAGGTCACTTTATCAGGCCATGTATGTGTGTTCCTGGGAAACAGGAAAACTATCATTTCTTGACTTTCATTAGTTAGAATTGCCTCACTGTAGTAGTTATGAAATAAAACCCTAACATTTTCTTTAAACATTGTTATAGGGAAAATATTAATAGCTATGGTGGTTGAATAAAATATATTTCTGTAGCACCAGTATAAGATCAGTCAGGTGTCTATTTCACTGTTATAGTTGACAGGTAGATTCCTTAGTCACCTTGACATTCAGTCAGTATCTCAATAGTGTAATATACTGAAATGAGACTTGCAAGGTTATAAATCCACAGAAAGTTTCTTAATATATTTTTTGATCCTAGAAAGTTGATGGCAACAGCTACTCAGTGAAATGTATGGCACACAAATGCTATTTTAAAATATTTGAATTATTTAAATTGTTCAGGGTCACTCACACAGATTATTGTAAAATAAGAGTGGGAAATCAGGTGTTACAGAGAAAGGTAGAAGACCATTCTGTGCTCCATTTCTTCCCACTTGTGTTTCCACACATCATATTGCCATATACAAAGTCTTTTCAGAACACTCGAGGTTAGTTATGTTTCTTACTTTGTGAAATTATAACAACACATACACCACTGTTTGTGGGATTTGAATGTACACTGTGTATGTCCAAATTCAAATATGTTAATACTTACCAGGGTTCAGGATTTATTTTCAGAGCACCAACATATAACAGACCAACTTAATTTAGACATGAAAGAAATAGGAATTTAAAAGGCAAAGGGTAACTTTGTAGATCTGTTCCCGGGTACACCATCTCTGACTTTTCTTGATGTCCAATAAATATTTATTTAGCACCTACCAGGTATCAGGAAACATGCAGACTCTATAAAAGGCAGGAATATGTGTAAATGGAGTTACCTGCCCTCCATTAATACATAGTTGATTTTAGGTGAGAAGACAGGTATAAAGAGAGCCTTAATACAAGAAGACTTCCATAAAAGGGGTCAGGGGAGAGGAGAGCAACTATGGGTGTTTAAAGAACATATCACATTTAATTTAGAGAATAAATTTAGTTGTCAGAAGGCATCTTCTGAGCTGTTCGTGGATGAACTTTTAGCAGGTGAATGTGATAGCAGGGAGGGCAAGAGAAGAAACACTGTGAGATCAGCCTGGGATTTTCAGGATGAAGAAAAGCTTGTTGGAAAATTGTGTGTGGTATCATTTAAAGAGCTTAGACTTGACATATGGGTTGGGGCATTCCCTCAGTGCTTATTTGGAATATTTTATTTCAGAAGGATATAGGAAGCCATCCCTGGTTTCCAGGCTGAGGATAACTCGATCAAACCTTTAATAAGGTTAATATGACGTTTCACATAAGATGGCTTATAAGAGGGGAAGGTGGACAGGGTTGGGATGAGGAAGATGAGTTAGTTTTCTGGTCCCTTACCTTATTAGCGATTACAAGGCATCTACACTAGGATAGGGAAAATAGAAAATGATTTGTGTGTGTGTACATATATATATATATATGCTAGATGTAGAATCTTGAAGAGTTAGAAAGGTTTATATGAGGGACTAAAAAAGTGGCTTTGTGTTTTAGATGACTGGAAGAGGAGGTGAATATCTAACATTTATAAAACACTGACTCTGGGCCAGGCTCTGCTTTTTATTTGTAGTGACTTATTTTCAACCTTACAGTAACCCCTTGAAGCAGGTGCTATTTTAATTCCATTTTACAGAGGAAATAAAACTTCAAAGATGTTAAGTAATTTGCCCAAAGTCACCCCATAAATTGGATCATGTGCAAGGAGTCTGCCTTCAAAGTGCACACTCTTTATTTCTTGTGAATGAATGGAATGGACTGTTTAGTGAGGGTGAAATAATGAATGAAGCTGAATTTATACCTACAAATTTTGCAGGGCATTCAGATGAAATTATCTAGTGGATAGTTGGAAAGAGCTTTTGAGAATAGGGGAGTTGGAATGACTCCTAATGAATAAATAATCATAGAATAATTGGATATAAATGGAAAGCCTAGTTTGTACAAAATATTCTAGAAGTGATATAATCATGGACAAACTGAGGACACTAATTCTTTTAAGTCTTCTGCAAAATACTAATGAAGATTATGTTCAGTAAATTGAGTATAGCATAGGAGAAGGCGTGACAGGTGCCATGGAGTGAAACAAGATGTCCTATTTCAGAGGATGAAATGACCCCTTAATTCAACCATCAGGGAAGATTTTTTGTAACTGGTTCCTTATCCACTGGTCCTTGAAAAGTAATGTTTGGAAAATTTAAGGAACAATCAAAGCACACAAATATAAAGAGAATTTAAGTAAAAATTGAGCTTTGTTACTCTAGCTAGAGATACACTATATAGTTGGTGAGCCCTCCTTCTGTGAAATATGCTATTTTGACATCTGTGAGATCAAATCTGAAGCTTTTCTGTGTATGTCAACATTCTTTCCTAATTGATAGGATTCCAGAAACAAGCATACTTCTGTGTCTTATTACACACTAAACCAAAAGAGAGGAGTAAATTTCTTTAGAAAAGAAGATGGATATTTAATGGTCATTACATACATATACTCAAAGACAAATATACATGAAAAATCCTTGAAGTCATTTAAAAATTATACTATACATACAATTTCTGTGTGATTGAGTCATTATATATAATAACTGTCATATTTTAGTTTTATGTATTGGTATTCTTATTTATTTATTTATCTATCATTTTTGTTAGATTTAATCCAGTGGCTCATTTTCGTGTCTTCTTTAATGTCTTATTTTATCATGAGAAGAAAAAGAAATGCTTGCCTGTGATATGTCACCTGTTGTTAATGGCTAAAATGGTTATGTATCTTAATACTGTATTACATTAAGTCATTTTAAAAGCATTCTGCTTTCCTTTTTGTTTAAAATTCCTCCAATCCCTAGGATATTGGTAGGGGGTTAATGGAAGTCTTGATTAAAATCTTCCAAGCTTTAAGGCTTTCAGTTCTTGTAAACAATTTGGATCTAAGAGAGAGATCTTGTTATGTCTTTTTACTAGTCTACTTATCCATTTAGTGTTAGGGGGAAAAATAAATTAGTTTTTTTTTTTTTTTTTTTTAGTTTTGTTGTAATAAGTACAAATTAGAATGTCTTTTAGAAAATCAGCCACACTCTGTCGTTTTAAAAATTTGTGTGAAGACATAATCATTTTAAAAGTAAAGAAGCTGCCCTGCATGTACAAATTCCATTTTTATAAAATAAACCTTTTAAGTTTTATATCTAGATTGCTCTTAAGTGGTTCTTTCAAAACTTGCAGGGCTAAGAACCCAAATCATCTATATGATCAATCTGTACTTGATTTGTAATAACTAACCAAACTACAGGCAGATGAAAGTCTCTGAACTAGGCAGCAGCTATAATGAAGTTGGGAAATGTTCACACTTGAACCCACAAGCTCAATCCACGTGACTAGTCCAAACTCTGACCTTTTCATATGAGAGCATGTTTGACTGTACAATGTTTAGATGCAGTCAAAAATGTTGATTGTTCTATTTTTAATGAACAAACATGGTGATTTGGGCTCCCATGGGATCGAACTGGCACCCCTATACTTATGTCTTGAAAGTATAAATCTCATTGCAGTGTTGGGGGTGGTGTGATGTTCCTTGGGCTTGAAATGAAAGTCTGTTAAAGTGTGTGTGTGTGTGTGTGTGTGTGTGTGTGTGTGTAGTTTTCCTTCTGAAAGCCAAGGGACAATGAGACACAATGGATCAAAGATGAGAGAAACAGCAAATACCAAATCTTATCATGCATCCATTTGTGAATTTCTCCCTTTTAATTATAGTGAACTTCTTAGAGGTTAGGCTTATGCCATTTTTAAATTTCTGCTTTTTTTTTTTTTTTGGCCCAGATGCATGGCTCTTCTCTTAGGAGGTGTAGAATCAATATATGTTCAACTGAATTTTTGTGTAAAGGCATTTTAAAATTTGTAAAATCATCTTCTGATTTCTATATGACTGTCAAAATGTTTGGATCATTCTTCTACCATTAAGTTTATGATTGAAAATTGATTAGTAATTGAATTTTTTTAATATTGAAGGATAAATAAATTTTGTGAATTTGTTTCAATAATTTAGCATAGGGTATTATTTAGTGAGTGGCTTACTCTGGAAAAAAGAACAATCATAGCAATTTTAGGTTCATGCAAGAATAAAAAGTGAACTTTACTGGAGCATTTTTAAATTTGAAACTTTTTGTGAGTTATCTGGTGAAGCAGAGATTTCTCAGGGTTCATAAAAAATATGGCAATCTAGGGGAACAATCTGCCAGTGCACTTCCAGGCTTTCCAAATTCCAGCAAAACTGAAAAATTTTATCTTTTAATTCATAAGTCCCAAATTCATTTTAACAGTATAACTTTTTTTTTTTTTTAAATTAACTGTGCATTTCATTTTGGTTGGATGTAATCGGTCCTCAGCATAACTATGTTATTAATTTATAGAGCACAAAAGCGATCACTGTTGAACCTAAAATATGAAGGAAGATTCTCCAAGATTCACTACTCTTCTGTACTTCTGCCTTCCAAAGAAGGGAAATATTTTAGAAAATTAGGTGCTGGGCTGAAGATAAGAGGAAGTGTGCAGTGATACTGTTTATCTTGATCTTTTTGTGAGAGAATTAAATGTTTGTAGCACAGAGTGTCTGATATGAAAAAGAGAACGGTGTTTGTCAGTCAATACTGTTCCTTAATCCTGTAGCATCTGACTTGCTGGAGATAGACCTAGAAGGAAAAGTTTGAAAGCTTCTGTGAACTCAGGAATGCTTCTAATGTTTGTACTACAAACCCAGCCTCTTCATCTTCATCTCCTTACCTAGCAGAGATGTATAAAACTACAGATTGTGTACAAAACCAAGATCTATAAAGGTGGGCAGCTCTGTTCTTCCAGTGGGAAATAGTGGAGGGAAAGGAGGAAGAAAGGGGTTTGCTATATAGAGATATAGCTGGCGAGTTATTATCTTCTTCTTAGCCCTGATATCGAACTGTAGCATCTCTCTGGTACCAGATTCATTGCCTGTGAGGACTGGAGTTTAGGCAGAGAGGAAAGATTTGTAAAGAAATAACAAAAGTCAGAAAAATCTTTGCTGTAATTTGTCATGTACACTTAGTTATTTTTGTCTGGGTGGTTTACAGGGACCTAACTCCTTCAGTCATCTCAATGTGATGTAGTAAAAGTCGTTTGCAGGAAATGAAACTCCATTTTGGTGCTTTTTTCACTTGAAGGCTAATCTGATTAGTTCTAAAACATTTGTTCATCTTTTTATTCAGTATTTGAACTACGCCTATGGAAGACATATGGATTTAAATAGTACTTGGCTTTCCATCTGCTGATAAGGGAAAGTGAGATGCTAAATCAGAGTGGCAGGAAAGTCTATTTCCATAGAAGCTATTTCAAACTGGAATACTGTAGACAGTTTTACAGAATATTTTAATTGGGATTATATTGATTGTGCTAGTAAAAGGAGTATATTTGCTGATATGGTTGACGTTATAGAATCATTAAATTTCAATGTCTGTTTAGAGATGTGATACTACGTGAAATTTTGATCCCCTTTTATTTATAGTGTTTTCCCCCTAAAATAGTCATTAACAGATAAAAATCTTTTTGATGCATTTTTTAAAGCACTGATACATTTTTTTCTTGCCAGAAAGTAGAACATAAAAGACCAACTTTCCAAATAAATTAACTAGAAATAAAGAACAATTTATTATTTTAACATCTTGCTCATTTGTTGAATATTTTATGGCAAATTGTATTTTGAAACTCTTACTCAACCTTGTAGAGTTTAGAAAGAAGAAGAAAAAGAGAATATCCAATTTTATGATGATTAAATGCTGATTGATAATGCTGTAAAGGATGCCATGCACCTTAACAGCATCATCTCAGTGAATCTTCTGAGCATCGCTGTGATGTTGGGCATTTGCAACTCAATTTTAATGAAGGCATGAAGGCATAGAGAAGTTAAGTTCTCTGAAAGGAACACAGCTGGTTTAAAACTCTGTGCATGAGAGGAATTAAACCATAGCTTCTTTGAAATAGAAGGTCATTGTGTCCGATCCTTTAATCCCAGCTACATCATGAATGCTAAAGGAGGATTTTGCCTCTACTCTATAGTCTCCCTGAAAGCTGCAGGAAGTGCAGGAAATCCAATCAACCTTGTGGATGGTACAATGAGGACCCAAATGGACCAGGGAACACATGAGAAGTCCACTTTGGTAATAAGAGGTGTCTGGCATAGGTTTTCCTCTCTGCCCAGATGACATAGGTGTGACCTACTGGGTGGCACTTTTCTTGACAAGGCTATTTGCTTTAGATTTTTAGACTATTTTTGTGTTAACAAGCCATCGAGAACTTTTAAGTCACTATACCAGTGTTTATTCAAATTCTGTTTCTTTCATTTATCTAGACTGTTTCTGAATATAAAGGAAGACTTTTTATGCAGAAAAAAATATTTTTTTAAATTCTTTTCCATTTCATTATCTTTGGAATAGTGTTGTCAAAGATTGCTTATTCACAGATCCTTCTTGGCCAAATTCTTAGGAGTAGAATTACTTGGTCAAAGGGTATGTACCTGAAAATGTGGACAGGCAATGCCAGATTGCTCTCCCAATTCTAATATCAGCATCTGATTTGATACTGTGTCCATTCAAATTTTGTTGGGTCAGAATGGCGAGTTAGGTGGAAAAGAAGAATCAACATGTGGAGAAAGTATGTCTGTAACTGGGATTGTTATACTGAGCTTTACTGTCTGTATTGATGTATTATTCCCTTGATGGCATTTGTTGGAGGTGCTTATTTTCTACATGTGCTGAATCTTTTTATCCATCTATCTCTGCCTTCAGAGCAAGTACATCCTGACTGTAACTGATACATACAGCTTGGTTGTATCATCCAGATTTTCCTTTCAATGGAATAAAATATTCAGGATAAAAATGTGTATTTCCACAGGTGTATAAGATACTCAGGGTGGTGTAGGATACAAAACAGAGACCTAAATGGTGCAAATGTGATGCAAGAGTGCTTATTCCATTTACTTCACCAGGTGTTGAGGCACTAGAATTGTCTTGGTGTCCAGAATCGAATTTTGTCTCCATTTCCAATCTTATTTTCTTCCTTTCACAGGGACTATTTGATTGTTATAGATACTAATCCATTTTTAATTATCTTTTGGAAGAATTTATTTCTAACTAAGTACTTGGGCAAACTAAAAACACACGACCATCCCAGATTTATTGTAGCTTTCGTAGGTGTCTTAAATGTTTGCAGTTAGTCTGGTGATTGAGTTGCCATCAGTTAGTGAAGTCATTGCCCATATTTTGAAGAACAAGTGGCAAAAGTGATGACATTCTGGTTTTTCCTCACTCTTTTCTGATTTCTGGAACACTGCCATTATTCACATTTCCTCTGGCCTTAAAGAGTGCCAGCTGGTTATTAAAAAAGAAAAAAAAAAAGTAAAAACAGCAACTTAAAAAAACAGAAATCATGGATTTGGTTACCTTGGCATGGCCCTTCCCTTGGTGTCATGCAGCCTGGAATCATCTAGGGTCTTTCTGCTCTGTGTGGATGCTCTGGAGACCTAGATCACCTCCTTTTTCTCCTCTACCAACTGGTCTTGAGCAATAGGTCAACTCTTCCTCTTTGCTCCAAGCTTAAAAAGGCATTATCACTGCTTCCTTCCACAATTTTGACTGCTCTGCCTTTGGGTCATTTGATTGGTAAGGTTCTGTTGTTCAAACCAGGGCAGCCCATCTGCAGATTGGAGGTTATCTAGAATCCTCTGTTATGTACAGATATGCTGATTATCCCTCTAGGACCTTAAACCCATGGACTATATGTATAGACAGATTCTCTCTCTCTCTGCCTGTCTTTCTTCCCTATGTACACACTCATTAGTACCAAAGGATGGGGTATGGGTAAATAGATATGTCCATGATTCAACATGTACAGTTGGCTTTAAAACAGTATTTGGCCATGTACTTATCAAACTTAATGTCATGGTGCCAGTGTCCTTATGTGAAAATAGCAGTACAAAATTAGGTAAGTATTGTTCTTATGAGAACGTAGAAATTCTTCCCCCTTAAAGTTTCAAGTAAATGGTTTGAATTCTTATAATTTGGCGTGATAAGAAATAATGGGATTTTAGTGAAATGAAAATGATAAAACACAGTGCTTCTCTTTTCTTGGTGTTGTTATTTTTACTGCACCAAATAATTTTGTTAGCATTGTTGAATGGCTTCAATTGTCATTGCAGCCACTAAAGCCACCATCAAGTTATATTGCTTTTGCTCATAGGATCACATTCTCAGCGAGGGTACCTTAGAAGACAGCCTCTGCATTTTCCATCAAATTTCAGAAGCTGAGAAAATCGGGTGGAATTTTTTCATTTTGTTTATATTTACAATGTGATTCCTTTGTAGTATTAAAGGGAGCTCACTGATATATGTATGAAAGCACAGGCTCATCAAATGGAAAATAAAATCAAAACGGAAACTCCAGTATGTTTAATAATAAATCAAAAAAGCATTGTCATTTTTTCCAATTCAATTAAATAAAAAGAGACCCACTAATATGACAGGTTTCCAGTTAGTGTCTCTGCTGTATGAACCATCTTCGATGTCCATCTACTTCTGAGAGTTATATATGCTGTCAGACTTCACAAACCGAGTACATAGCTAGGATTTGGAAAATGATTTTGAATCTCCTTGCAGGCTGCCTGCTGAGAGCTGGTGCTGGAAAACCATTTGTAAGAGCCTCCTGAACTTAAGGAAAACACCAGCAGCTGTCAGCGCCCCTCCAGCAACAGCTCACATTGTTAGGAACCATTTAACTGCTTTCCCTTGTCAGTGGGAGTCTTTGTGTCACACCTGTGGGTTGTCATGTCAGAAGTTGGAATAAAGGCTCAAAGTTTCTAACTTGAAGTTTGATGGCGAATGAAGATGAGGCTCTTTAAGAAATATCAGGCCAAATTAGGAGTTACCTGTGTGCCCATGGGCCTCTTATCCCTTTGGTGCAATGACAAGTAAAATATTATTTTTCTCTAAGGATTCTCAGTCTGCCTCTCCTAAAATCCTACATGTTTATTAGAAACCCCAATTCATATAGTTCTGCATATGAAGACATTTTGGTCAACTTCTTCATGGTCCTCTTTTCAACATTCAGGACGTGCCGTTATTTAGAAATTTATAAAAGCAACATCCAAACGTGTTAACTTTCACAAGTTCACTGTGGGTGCCCAGAGTGGTCAGAGAAATACCCTTTTCTAAAGAACAGAACTGGGTGACTCCGGGTGACTCCTGGTGACTCCTGCGTTTTGACACCCTATTGTGCATAGATAGGTTCCCTTATCCAAGTCTGTTACTGGAATGGACAGCAATCTTGAGGTACCAATGCTGTGAGGGGGTTGGTTGTAGTCAGCATTTTGGCACCAAAACCGGAAAGAACTAATTGGCCCATACGGTATGTGTAATGGGCACTATCAGCTGTTTAAACATACACCAATTATTTTCAAGCTTTCCAAACCCATCTGTCACCATATTGTCCAGTTACATGTAATAAAATTGTCATTTCTTTCTGTATAAACTTGTAGTCCTAATTGATTTGTATTTCAAACTTTTATGTCAGTAGACCTGGACCATCAGGCTCCATTGTTTTATTGTTGTTGTTATTGTTTTGCTGTTGTTTCTCCTACCAGTAATTTATTGTATGTCTTAATTGGAAAAGAAAAAGAAAAACAGGTATAGCCAGATGGCCACATCAGAAAATAAAATTTTTAAAAAAATTAAAAATTAAAAAAAATTTAAAAGGCACTTAATAATAGGATTAAAAATAATCCATGTGAAAGCTATAGCATATATTTTCTGATGTATATAGTTGAGTCAGGACAATATGCCCCATGATATTGTATGTCATCACTGATGTTTTCCTCTCCCACTCTTCACTGTGTAATAAGTAATTTGACATAAATTCCTGGCCACCTAATCTTTTCGCACTGTTGGCAGGCTCAGTTCATAAATGGGAGTGATGGGAGCGAGATCTGAGTACTGCTTTCTGCAAGAACTGAACAACATTTTGGACGCTTCCAGGTCTCTTGAAAATTCTGCAGGGCAGAAGGGGGAACTTAAGGAAATAGAGAAGTGCACATGTCTTTTTCATCAGTGGTGGCAAAGTCCAGAGCTTTCTTGGTAGCAGATTCCTTGGTTCCTGAGTGTGTTTTACCTCTGGCCGCGTTAAATAAACCCAGGATTGCACTGGTTTCCCCTAGGAGGTGTAGACTCCAGCAGTGCCCATTATCATTGCCTGAGTTATCATAACACCTAATGCTCAGCTGTAGTTTAAGTGTTATGACAGTTCAGGGACTGACAGTTGAGTACAGTAAAGGCTTAGGAAGGCCTTGAATATAAGTCATAAGTCACATGGTTGGCTCCCATGGAAGATTTAAATTGTTAAATTTATATGGTTACTTTGAAGTTTTAAGATTTTCCATATAAATTAATGAACAAAATATCACTCCCCTTAAACTTCGTGTTTTTTTTTTTCTTGTTCTTTTATTTTTTTTTTCCTTTTTCAAATTTGCATAAGAGGAAATGAAACAGTACAAAGTTTTAATTTCTCCCCTTCTGGTTAAACCACTGGTTTAGTGATTAGCAAAGGAGACTTTTATATTATGTTTTGAGCTCCGTTCCCTGGCTGCAATTCACTCAACCTTGAAGTAAACCTGAAATAATCACTTTGTGAGGGGTTCTCCTTTTGTGCAGGGTGTGTGAGAAATCCTGCTGGACCAGGTTGGTTACAGAAACTAGTGTCAAGTTGCCTGTGCCCTGGGTGGTGAATAAGAAAATGCAGACAACAGAAAAGGGCAAAAACATTTTCCTGAGCACGCCCTCACTCACCACTTCCGAAGGGCTTATTGTCTACCATAAAAGGACTCACAGTTCTTTTTTAGTGATGAGCGTTTATTGAGTGGGTTATTTTTTCTTTCTTTCTTTTTAAAGAAATTATCCATCCAGTCATTGCTAGTGGGTACAGTATGCCAGGACAGCAGGCAAGTGCTTCCTTCACAGGACCCACGTCTTGCCTGGTGCTGGTTGAAGCATTGAATCTATTTGATCTTGCCATTTGCCTTAGGTGATCAGCAGCTTTTAATGTAAGTCCCAGCCAATCTAATAAAACTAATGGAAAGAGAGGAAATGCCCCTCTCCATGGGGGTCCTGTGCCAGGAGAGGAGGGGGAAGGAAGGGTTGTAGGCATTCTTTCACTCTTTAGGTCCAAATTGTCCTAGAGGGTAGAGACATTATCACTGCCTCCACCCCTTGGAAATATCCTCTCTTCCCCCACCTTTCATTTAAGCAAGTACATTACATCCCTTGGAAAAGAACAAGTGTATTTCCTTATCAGTGCCGTGTTTTATACTTGAAAGCTTGAAAAAATATTTAAAAATTTGTTCATCACACAATCTATTTCCAGTTAGCCTGAAAATGATTTTGAATAAATCATGTTCCTAAAACCCAACAAAAACGTCTTTTTTTCCCTTTCTATATAAAAACTGCAGTTTGGCTTTGGCTAAGCATTTTTTTCTCATAGTCACACTGATGGACTAATTCAAGTTACTGTTTTTCTTGGGGAAAGAGAAGAGGGAATAATTCTAGATAATTCTAATTACAAAAGATTTACATTCAATATCAAATTTAATAATGTGTGTGTGTGTGTTTAAATAAGAAACTTTTTAAAGACAGTGTTCAAAAAAATTCAGGAAAATTGACAAAAGTCAATAGCCATCTTCTTTATCCGTAAGAATAATAGAATAAAGAGACTATTGAGAACTTTAAAATACAGGGAGGGATCGCCCTCTTTCACACAGATGCTTTTAAATGGCTCTACTGAATTAAAAGTTTTCATTATTAATAACTTTGGACTATTTTTAAAAATCATGTTTGTTATGAGCATGAATTATGCCTGTCTACAAATGATTTCCTTCTCATTTCTACCATACTTTAAAATAGTATATCTTTTCTTTCTTTTTTTTGTACACTATGTCATGTTGTATTGCTATTACTTATTCAGTCAGGGACCACTTAACACAATACCAGCAAAAGTAAATCTTTGTGATTAACTTTTTTTTGGGGGGGTTACTGGAGATCGAACGGAGGGCACTCAACCACTAAGCCACATCCTCAGCCCTATTTTGCGTCTTATTTAGAGACAGGGTCTCACTGAGGTGCTTAGTACCTCACTTTTGCTGAGGCTGGTTTTGAACTCTCAATCCTCTTGCCTTAGCCTTTGGAGCCACTGGGATTACAGGTATGTACCATTGTGCCCAGCTGGCTCTGTAATTAATTTTTAAAAATATTAGGGGAACTCTTGGGGCTGGGATTGTGGCTCAGCGGTATTGCACTCGCCTAGCACGGGTGCGCCCCGGGTTCGATCCTCAGCACCACGTACAAATAAAACACATTGTGTACAACTAAAGCAAATAAATAAATATTAAAAAAAAATATTAGGGGAACTCTTGATAAAGATCTGCACATAAGGAAGGTACTTGCCTCCCTCTTGCCAAGCTCTGTTTGGGTGGGTACTTACCAGGTGTTTTAGATGTACACTTTCAATATTTTAGCACATGCTTGATAGTATTGTTAATGATGATCAGAACAGATTGGGTGTTTTTTTTTTTTTAAATCTTTTTTTTTTCTTGGTGGAGTAGTTGTGCATGCTTTAAGGTAGCAATATGAAGATGCAAAGTGCAGATGGCTCTTCAGACTTTGCCCCCAAATCTTACCCTTCCTTTATACTGAAGTTCTGAAACAATTGAGACGGGGCATAATAAAAGCAAGATTAAGGAAACTGAGAAAAGAAAATATCACCTTTCTTCTGATACAGCTGATACTGAAGAATGTGGCTTGTCCTGCAGCCACAAGGTCTTGTAGCAGTAACTAGTGGTCACCTTCTGTGTGGCAGAGACCATAGACTGTATGTACAGATGGCCAACATGCAACCCTTATCTGCATGGTGTTTGGCGTCTGTGGAAGAAAAGCCTTGTACCCAGGTACTCAGGACATACATTAGTATTTGTAACTGTCAAAAGCAAAGTTAAGCATTTCAAGAATAGGTGTAACATTCACTTTGTATCAGGGAGGAAGTTTCCTTTATAAAATGTTTTCAAACATTAAGATAGAAAAAGCTGTGTTAGAAAAAGCTGTGTTAGTAAAAAGTAATTGTATCACTAATCCATGATTAATGTTAATGTTACTTTAGTCTTGATGAAAATAAAGCTGTGGCTTTTGCCTTTGGAGTTTTAGGAAATGTGTTAAAGGTAATGAGGTAAGAGAAGGTTATATTAAAATGGTAATAAGCAGGGTTAGACTACCTCTGCATTTAGGCTGAGGTTTTACTTGGTGTTACCAATTCAGGAGAGACTTCTTAAGCTAAACAGAAGGGTGCATAATATGTTAGCAGTTAACAGAGGAGTGAAAATAGTTATTTGCTGCCTTGCTGTCTGTCTGCCAGGTAGCATTGTAAGAACATAAATATGCATTGGGTATCACTTCAGGCCATTCATCCCATTTAGTTTCTGAAAGGCCCCTGAGTTGTGCCCAGAGTTGATAAAAGTAAACTTTATAACCTAATGGGCAGTTTATACCAACGTTCAAATTATTTTACCCGGCTCACAGTTGTCCAAGTTTCTTTTAACTTTTCTCACAGAACAACTAATTTTGCTTTTGGGATTTCCCTAAGATGGATTCAACAGCAATTCCCTGGAATGTTCAGAATAGTTCAAGGCACAGAGTAACCTAGATATTTAAATGGTCCCTTTACACCTTAGCAACGTGGTTGTTATGATTTGATGAAAACAGTCTTTGTTTCTTTTCTCTGCTAACTTCTGGCTTTAGTCAGCAAAGATTTCTCTGCCTCCTTAATGTTGTAAGGACTCTAAAATAAAAATTTTCTTAACAGAATGCTTTCTGGGCAGACCTGATATTGATTGCCAATTGTAGTGCTTATATTTTCCTGACCCATTTTATAATTTGTGGGAGTAACCTTTTTATTTTTTTTTATTTATTTATTTGCTTTAGTTGTACACAACATGTTTATTTGTACGTGGTGCTGAGGATCGAACCCGGGCTGCGCACGTGCTAGGCGAGCGCTCTACCGCTGAGCCACAACCCCAGCCCCAAGAGTAACCTTTTAAAATGTTGAATGCCTACAATAATCCTCTTTCAAACTTTGGACAACCTTTTGAGCCTTTAATATTAACTTTTTTTTAAAAAAAATTGTTTTTATTATTCTAATTTGTTATACATGTTTGCAGAGTACATTTCATTTCATATTACATATAAAGAGTACAATTTCTCAAGTTGCTGGTTTTATATAAAGTATTTTTACAACAATTGTGTCTTCATACATGTATTTAGGGTAATCATGGATAACTCAGTCTGCTATTATTGTTTTTTAATCTAGTTAAAACAGTGACAACAAACCAACCAACCTCCCTCACCCCTGCAAAATTAATAGGCATCAGCATTGACCTGGATAGAGGTGACCAGAGAGTCATCTTTAAATTGTCTTGGGTATGAGTCACTCATTTTTGTGCTTTAGGTACCCAAGTCCTAGTGCCTCCTAGATAGTCAATTGAAGGCTTAACATTTACACGTGTAGGATTCAAGGCACATTGTATAAAGGTATAAATGTCACTAAACGAATTATATAAAATACTTAGAATGCCAGTTTATCTATCCCCTGGCTGTTATTAAAGACATCAGTTTGATGATTTGGCTTCCTGTAAAGCATACACACATAGGGGAGAGTGTGTATCTTAAATGTAACTAAGATTTTATAGAATATAAAACATTTGATAAGAAATTTTATTTCATTTATTAAAATCTGCATTGCCCTAAAAATAATGTCCTTAAATGGCATTAAATGTGTGGAATCTGGGTTCATTTTCAGATATCAGATATCCTTGAAAGCTAAGCTAAGAACAGTGTCTTGTGCTGGGTACCAGGTTTTTAGTGGTTAACCTAATAGTTATATCCTGTGCTATATATATGACACATATCATACATATATACATACCTGTATACATATATACACACACACATACATCTGAAAATAATTCAAGGCTAATGCACAAAATATATAGTACATGACACCTAGGAATGAATGAGAGTAAGCTCCAACTACTTAGTGCTTCTCATAGCCCTAAGTTTGATACTTTATGAATTTAGTGTTATCCAAATAATAATGCAATATCAAGGATGAAAACCCAGATTAAAAATGTGAAAAGCTCCTATTAGAAGGCCAATGAGTAACAAACTCTTTTTTGTATCAGTATTTCAATGCTGCTTTCTAACATATTGATATGCTGACACCAACCATGGATGATAATAAATATGGCATTTTTATTCATGTTAATAAGCTGGATAGAATAAATCGGGAGCACATCTTCATAGGATTTCATAATGGATTTTGTCATTCATAAATATTAATATACTTAGTAATGCTGATCATTAACATTAAAGGCTAAAAGACAGCAGGTTCAGGTTTTATCTTGAGATTTTACAGTGTTTAGGAGGTTTTGAAACATCGCTAGATTTAAAAGAAAGGACAAGCACCTTTAATGGCAACTGGAGACCACAGGTGTTCCCAGAGCAATGCTCTCATTATACATGAAATATTTTAGGTAAACTATATTTGCAAAAACAATTGGTTTTAAATTTTATCTTCCTTCTCTTTTAAAAAAATTATACGACACTTGCATTTCAAGATTCTTTATCATTTGTGGTTATATTAGTTGTTTTGTCATCAGCACAGTTCTTTTGTATCTAGCAGGTTTGATTCTAGATAATTTGATAATCTAAAAGTGCATGCACTTTGTCATAAAACCATGGTACAGAAATATAACTGTAATTATAGATTTGGAAAATCTTAATTGTACAGAACCCCACAGAGCAGATGATGAAATAAAGTAGTGATTAAGTAGAGACCAATAATGGGAGATTAAATCCACAAAGTCAATCTTATGCTACCAGGAGCAAGTTTTTTTTTTTTTTTTTTTCCCCATACTTAATTGCTAAAATGCTATGTAACACTGAGAAATACTGAGAAATGTGATTCCTTCTGTCACACTTCGACCTTGGATTCTGTGTAAGACTGGTGCCAGGATGCCTGGGTGGCTGAGGCTCTGCACTTGGGTATGGTTTTCTCTTTATACAGGGGGAGTGGAATAGCTAGGCTTCAGCCTTGTCTCATCTTTGCTTCTCCTGATTGCCATTTATAATCATGTGAAATATCGGGAGCTTTCATTGAAGGCCAGTGGGAGAATTTATCTGTATTGTGTCAACCTTCTCAGATGTTAACAGTAAATGCCAATTATCTTTATTAATGCTATATTAATTTAAATTACTCTAACGTTGTATACCATCTTGTACCCATTTATCCCTGGCCATAGACTATATAGTCTACAGATTAATTAAAAAATGTTGAGAATACAAACTTAATGTTTTATTTATGTCAAGAAGAAGGACAAAGTCTTTCCTTGCTGTCTATTTTGTAAATCAAGTTTAGGAATGCCTTCATAATTAGGAATCTGATAACTTGGTTTCTTTTTATTTTTTTAATATATTTTTTTAAGTTGTAGGTGGACATAACACCTTTATTTATATTTTAAATGTGGTGCTAAAGATCAAACCCAGTGCCTCACAAGTGCTAGGCAAACACTTTACAACTAAGCTATAATCCAAGGACCCTGGTGACTTGGTTTCTAAGGTTAGATTTTCTTGATTTTTTAAAATCACCTTCTATATGCCATAATTTTTATCAAAAGTAATAATAATTTTGTGCATTTTAGTGATAAACAAAAACATGTCAAGAAATACACTATTTTTACCCAATTCTGAGGTGCTAGATAGACGGTAGTTAGGATATTGTGATATGGGGGATGGTAGCAGCATTTGACCTTCAAGAGCCATGTTTGCATATCCTGTTGGATCCAGAATAGAATTTTATATTTTATGGGAAATAATGGAAAAGTTGGTACCGTCATGGTTCACCATCTTTTGAATTTGGGACTAAATGGGATGAGAAACATTGTCTTAAGTAATCAGGAAACTTCAGTACTTAATCTGTCCTTTGCACAGGGTGACTTATGACTTCCTAGGGTCAAAAATGACAGGATAAGATAATAGTTTTCTAGGCACAGTGGCTCATGCCTGTAATTCAAGTGACTGGAGAGACTGAGACAGGAAGATCACAAGTTTGAGGCCAGCCTTAGCTTAGCTAGACACTGTCTAATAATAAAAAAATAAATAAAAAGGGTTGGGGATATAACTCAGCAGTAAAGTGCCCTGGGTTCAATCCCTAGTACCCCTCCTCCCAAAAAAGGTAATAGGCAGCTTAATATGGGGGTATTTTGAATCATAAAAGATAGGAGATGCTGGTAGACACAATTGAATTTCTGGATGTTGGACAAAGATTTCCCAACTGAATTAGGGTGCCAGATTTGCTGAATGGATGTTTGTGTGTAAAGGACCAAAAACATATTAGGGATATATGACAATAGGAAGTGCTTGTTAGCTTAAAAACTATGCAGTCTGTTTAGGAAAATAGAAGACAGGTACATGAATTGGCAGAGGAATAGTAGTTGCCATCCCTTGCACAGATACAGTAGCAGAATACCACACGAATACCCAAAGGACATAGAACAAAAAAAGAACATTCATTTTGAAGATCTATACAGTTGACTCTGAGGAATTTGGAACTAAGGTCAGTTCCTCCTTGACTGGATATGGAGGTGCTGTAGGAAGGTTAATAAGCAATTTAAATGTGCTATTTATGTGTCTATTAAAAACGTTAGGAATGGCTGGGTGCGGTGGTGCACACCTGTAATCCTAGCTGCTTGGGAGGCTGAGGCAGGAGGATCGCAAGTTCAAAGCCTGCCTCAGGAACTTAGTGAGGCCCTAAGCAATTCAGTGAGACCCTGTCTCTATAAATACAAAATAGGGCTGGGGATGTGGCTCAGTGGTCGAGTGCCCCTGAGTTCAATCCCTGGCACCCTGCACCAAAAGTGCAGAATGCAGAATATCATGATTTTCCAAAGCAACCATTCAGAAAAGTAGGAGAGCACAAGATCACTTTTCTCTGTGATAAAAAATATATTTTTCATATTTTTTTATATATCATGTAGTTTATTTTTTTAAAAAAGTCTTCATATTTAAAAGACAAATTCAAAACTTTTATGGAGGTGGTAAGCATTGTGGCCAACTGAACCTTGACACTCAGGGGCTGCCACTGCATAGCCTAAGGTTTTGCCTTTTGAGTGGTTAATCTTTTATTATGTCTATTTGGGATCAACACATAGGGTGGTTAGGATGTATTGAAGTCACACTTAGTTTTTCACATTATTTGATGGATTTAGCATCAGCAGAGCAGAAGGTGCTGTTTGGGTGCTGGCCACTGGTTTGTGGAATGGAAATGTACTGGACTAAGCCCCCTCCACCTGACCACATGCTAATGCCCTCATCCTGTTCTTATTGCCTTCTGCTTCATGTACTCTTGTCTGAAGGGAGTTGTTCAGCTGGGAAAAAAAAAAAAAAAAAAAAAAAAAAAGGAAGAAAGAAATACTTGCCAACAACTCTGATTTTTAAAATCCACAGAAAAGGTCACTAATGCTTGATAACATATTGGAACCTTTATGAATAACTGTTAGTTTTCCCTTCTCGTTTTTAATCATTGCAAAGGAACTCTTGATGTTGGAAAGAAAAACACAAATGTCGAAATAATCTGTTTCCTTTTAGCCTATCTACTACATTTGGAACATGTAACCTTATAATGAAGCGCCTGCTTGAAATTCTACTTGGTATTTTGCTGCAAGTTACACCACCAAAGTTAGCCCAGGAATGGGGAAAAAACAAGTGTATTTTTAACTACACTGTGGTTCAGGAATCATCCCTTCAGGGAAGCCTTACCTTTGCAAACTCAATGGCTATAAAGTACCTGGTCTACTGTGTTTGCCTTCCCCAGTTGCAGGCATCTAGGATTTGGTGTTTGGGGAGTGAGAGTCCCACAGGTACTTTGGGAAGAGATAGGAAGGTATCTGTGACTAGGAAGTGGAAAGAGCCCCTCTGTGTTTGAGGTAGATCTACTTGTTTTCACCATTTTGCTCTGCTTCATTCATGCTCCTTATCTGTCTGGTCTCAGTCTTTGTGTTCTTCCTTTGTCCTTCTCCTCACCTACCCCTAGGCCTCCTGTCGTCCTCCACACTTTGGCACACCTCTCAAAGGGCCTCCTCTGAACCGGTGCCATCTGGAGCAGCCGCCCCTTATCTCAGAGCTCCCTTGTCTTGCCCCTGTTTCTAATCTCTTTGGAAAATTTGCACTTCTTTTTTTGGCCTCTACACTGTGATTTATTTCTGTCTCTATTATCCCATTGATAAATCTCATATTTAACCAGACTCTCAGGGATGTGCTGTTGAACTTAATGTAAATCTTGTATTGAAGATTATTGCAGTCCTCGCTGGCCATAATGTCTGGGTTGTTTTGCACATAATTACTGTAGAGGGCTGTCAGTTTAAGGTTGGAAAATGAGGCACAACTCAGTTTTGTCACACCAAACCAATTGTTTTATTTTGTGCATTGCTTTAACATAATGTTTTTGGAGTCAGATTGTTTCTAGGAGGAGTTGGGAGATTAAATTTAGGGACTTCAGAATTGTGCTTTGCTTTACAGTGTCTTAGGTTTGGCTTGGACTCTGGGGGGGGGGGGGGCTGGGAGGTCCAACTATCCTGTCATTCTGAAAAGCTCCTCTAAGACAGGTGATACACCTGAGGTCATCTCTGAAGACTTGAAAGGAAGAAAAAAATTCCTGTCCTTTTATTCATTAATACCCAGGAATGCTGAGCCAGTTTTCCAGATTCCTTTCCTTATGTTTGCTTTTCCATTAACTTTGAGAAAGTTTTTGAGGAACTAGATTAGTGGATGGGAAATAATGCATAAAACGCTCATGGAAATGTTTATTAATATTCCACACTATTAAACATGCCACACTGTTAAAATTGTTTGTTTAAAATTTAAAAACGTTTTTCTAAATGTAACATACAAATAGATTTTGAGGATTTTAGGGGAAAATGTTCAATAAAATCTATAAACAGAAATTGAAGTTGGCAAATTCTTAGCTCTCAGAACCTGATATGTTAATTAAAGTACTATATTAATTGTATGGGAAATATCAGGAAATTTATATATTCTCCATTTGTAATCAGATCAGAAATTTACATAGTTTTCCAAATTTTAGCTGTGAGTTGTTAAAGGATTCAATAATTCTAATATGGATTTATTTGCTTCTGTGCTACTGTGAAAGTGAGAAAAGCAATAAAAGTTTCTGAATAATGAATGCACCTATCATCAGAACCTAGGAAATGAAATGAATTGAAAATTAAGCTGCTTAATGTATGAATTGACATTTACTTTCTCCTAAATGGTTTTATCATGCATTTGATAATATTTACTTATAAAAGTTACCTTTGAATTAAAGAGTAAAATAGAATATTGAAAAATAACATACTCTAAAAAACAATGAGCAGCAATACTGGTGTGCTATTCTAGAAAGGTTTTTAATAGTGTCAGCTGTTTGACTTATTTCTTGTTAGTATATGTATTAAGTAAGAAAGAAATGCAAGCTGCTTTTTGGAGAGTGGACCTATTCCTATATTTTAGAGTAAGTTCAACGTTTGTTTACTCATTCATTTCTTATTCATTTTAACAAATATTTGGAGAGCATTTATTCTAAGTAAGTGAGGCACTGACCTGGGCATTGCAATTGCAAAGTTGAAATACACAAGGCACCTACCCCTTTAAAGGTCACTTTTCAATAATCTTGGTAACAGACTATTACAAACCAAACTAAACCACAACAAAACACCCCTACCCCAGATTATTGGGCTGCAGTGTAGCTCCATGGAAGTGTGTGTGCTTAGCATGTGGCAGACCTTGGATTCAATCCCTAGCACCAACAAAATGGAAAAGAAAAGACAATTTATTCAACATGATAATATAATATATATATAATACATAACCATATATAACAAATGTAAATATAATTTGGTTTTATTTTAAAATGAAGTTTTGCATAAAGTTAAAATTGACTCACTATTATTAAGATACATGCTTTGCGTTAGTAGCAGATGTAATGTATTTGTGAAGATACATCTTATTCTCTAGGATACCTTGTCTCAAGTAGGTAGTAATGCATTTTTACATTTCAGCATTTAGAAAGTGCATAGTCTGTGACCATTGTACTAGGTCAGAGTGAATTAGTCATTTCTTGATGAACCTTCCACTCTGGCTATTTCCAGTATTAAAGTTTGAAGGTAAGAGTAGTTGGGGGTAAAAAGTGCTGACAAATAGTTTAAATCATTGTTTAAAGAAGAGATTTAAATATATACAGGTATTAATAGGAATACTTATAACAACAAAATTATTTCAAAGATTAAAAGATGAATGTAGAACATAGCTCAAATGTGATACAGTTTGCTTATTATGTTTGGCTAACTTATTAAGCAAGTTAGTGTGCTGCAGTTTTGAATTAAAAATACTAGTTTATTTCCATATTGTTAAAAAAAGGGATATATTACTGTAAATTACTATCATTTGCAGAAATTGTTTATTAATTTCTTTTGAGAATTTATGCTTAAAATTATTCCCTTTATCTGCATTTGCTTTGACACTCATGATAACTAATCTTTGCATGCAAATAGCAGAATTATTGTTTTCTTCTGATGTGAACTAATAAAGTGGTAGGAGCAGATGGCAGATCAGAATGTCTTTTTTTGTTTTTTGCTTTTTTTTTTTTTTTTTAATTGAGAGTTGAAGTGACTCCTTTAACATGTTTCATTGTTTGTAGATTCCAAAGCACATTATGTAACTTCATTCAGCCTGTGGACTTCAGACAGATTCTTTAATTTTTTGGAAAGGCCTAGTAGCACACTTAATCGGCAGATCCTTTCCAGGGGGAGCAAAAAAAAAAAAAGCATATCCTGTTGGATTTGGTGACATAAAGGTCAAAAGATAAACTGTAAGTGATACCTATGTTTATTTTTTTGACAGTGTTAAATTAGCAACCTCTCAGCCCTCTCCCGTAGAAGTACAACCTGAGTAATTGAACATGTCGCTGGGGAGTATGCTTGGTTAAGCTGATTCCTATTATGTTGACTTGTCAGGGGCCAATAATTAAAGCTGAAGAGCGATGCTCATTAGTGTCTGCAAGATGATTCAAAGAATAGGAGGGAGAAGTCCTTGAGGCACACCTGCAAACGGCAGGCATTGCACTGAGGTGAGAGCAGACAGACTGAGTTGGCTTTTCTGCTGTGTTAGCAATCCAGCCAAGAAGGGGGTGCAGTAAATTAAGTGTTGCAAATGTATTCTCCCCATCTTAGATTATACAAGGCATTTTCCTTCTCTCTTTGAACATGATTTTGTTCCATGTAATCATATTCAGCTCAATTATGTTTTTAATGGAATATAAGTTGTTTTAGAAAATAGATAAAAGTCTATTCAAAAGCACTTTGGAAAAAAATGTTATACTAGTAATCATTTCATTCATTTTACTGGAAGCATCATAATAATCAAAATCTGCTCTGCTTCTGTGAACTCTCAGTACTCTGCACATAAACCATGTAAGTTAGCCAGCTTTGAGAATAAAGACCTGAGTAGCATACATTTGTCACATTTACTTAAAAACAGAATTTTAAGATGTATACTTAACCTGAACTAAATCATGGACAGTATACAAGCATCAGATGCAGAGAAGCCTAGAAGAAAAGACAACATAATGAGTGTTGTTATTTATATTTATCACAGTAGTATTTATATTTATCACAGCTTAAACAATGCCATGCTTTGGGGGACCCTCTATGCTTTTTAGCACTGGAATGAGATATTAACTGGATCATAAAGCCTTCAAAAGGTTTTGTTCTTCTTTGGAAATTTGCCTTAAGTAGGACTAGTTTATACAATCCCAGTGGAAAATCATGAAATATTCAAAGATCCTGATATTTTTTAAAAAGTTAAGATAATTTACTGGATTTTTTTTTCCTTATAAACTGGCTTTGAAAAGGTATTTTGTAGTGGTGAAGTGGCCTTTTTGCTTCCAGTGCTGTGCCAATTAAATTCATCCTTAGTATTTCAGCTGGAGGGACATGGGTGCCTTTTGTAAGATTTCAGAGTTAAGACTGGAGCCTTTAGTTTGGCCCAGAAAGTTCTTCATGTACCTGACTTCAGGATTCAGCTTGAGATTGCCTTTGAGGAGGCCACTCCTGGACCTGATTTTTAAAAATTAATTAATTAATTTTAATTGGGTACATATGGCAGCAGAATGCATTTTGATCTATTGTACACAATTGCAGCACAACTTTTCATTTCTCTGGGTTGTGCATGATGTAGTGTTGCACCCTGTGTGCAGTCATGCATGTACCTAGGATAATGATGTGGACCTGATGTTTTCAGAGTTTGCATCTCTGATGTCCCACATTAGCCTGAAATTATCCGTGTTTCTGTCTCCCTCAAATGACCGAAGTCCCTTAAGGGCAGAGACAGATTCTTGTTAATGTTTGCGTGCACAGTGGTTGGTAGTTACAGATTTCCAAGAATACCAACAGTTTTAGAAGTCAAATAGAACAACCTCCTCTTCAATGCTGAGAATTCCTTACATGACCTTCTTTAATAGATCGATCTTTCCCTGACTTGGTAGAACATTTCTAGAACCAGAGAGGTCACTACAAAGTAGTAGCTACTTCTCGATTGGATAATAACAAAAAGTCATCACTTAACTGTATACTTCACATGAATTATCTTCAGTCATCACAATGTGCTTATGAATTAGACACTAATTATTATTATCTCTGTTCTCCAGATAAGGATGTGGAACTTAAGAGAGGTTGAATGGCTTATCCAAAGCTCCTCAGCTAGTTATTGGCTGTGCTGGCATAAGAATTCATGTGTTTCTGACTTAATACCTGTGCTCCTAAGCCCATAGCTGTTGTACTTTTTTATTTTTTTGGTCATAATTACAATATGATTCCTTTTCTTCAGTTATCCATCCTAGTGAATGAGGACAACATTGCTCTTCACACTGTTTCTGCATAGCAGTTGTATGACAAGCACTGCCCCCAAACAAATGGATTCCTTGTGTTTATCTAGTAAAGCTTAAATTTACAGTTACTACTTCCTGAAATCTTAACTCCAAAGGGATGTTTTTAATAAGGTGTTATAGTAAAAAGACTACTTCAGCAAGACAATTTTAAGTCTGTCTGACTTGCTGGAAAAACTTGGGTGAATCATATACCTCCAAGAAGATAGCCCTGTAAGCTGTCAAAAGAGGGTATGGAGAGTCGATTTTCTAACAGGTCAATACTGGAGTAATATATAGGAGCATTCTTACCCATATATATATATATGGAAGCTTTTTACTTTTCCTTAGAAGAGCTATGGTATTGAGGTTATCATCTTAAATGGTGTTTTGTTTGATCTATCTGTAGTCGGTATTGGCTCTTACAATTATATAATGTTGACTATATGATTATTTGTATGAAGAAAATCAACAGTGCTTGGATATAACAGGATCTGCCTTTAACTTGGACATTATTTTCTTAAAAGTTTCTATTAGTGGGGGGAAATATTTAATTGGCATTTTTATTTTTAAACGAATTTATTGATTAAAACTAGAAACAGCTCGGCTTCCACCTATTTCCTACATTCCAAAGATTTTTCCTTGTGATTGAATGAGATAAACCAAACCGATTACATATTCTGCTCAGAATGTCTCTCATCTGTTCCTTTAAAAAATGTTTTTAAAGCGTCATTGAACCAATTTTTACGGTACTATTAATCAGTGTAATCAGTATTAATACACTACTTTACCAGCTCAGTGCCACTTGTCAGTAATATGACAGGGCAAATTTTACATCTTCTTCACAAAGGCTTGCATCTATTAGGAGGAAAAAAGGAGATCAGGGTTTTAATTGTTAGCAATCAGAAGCCGATGTGATTAAGACTGGCATTCTGAATAAGACACACCAGAGATTATGCTGGGAATATTTTTCATCTCTTACTAATTCTTTTATGAATTTGAATGTAGTCTTATTTACCAATACCTGAAACTTTAATTATAGGCACACAGGAGAGTAATATGCCTGCTAGAAATTGGTTCATGTCGAGTTAAGGGTCTGCAGTGTGGTTTCTGCTGGCTGCCTTCTCCCTTTGCATGTTGCCTGGGAGGTTTCTGAAATCCTCCTTTTTCCTCAGCCCTCAACTTGCTTTGTAAAATGCCCACTATTAAAATTTAATTTCTTTAGATATCAGATTGTTATGAGTAAGAGGTTTTTATTAACATAGACATGATCCTTAGAGTAGCCCCAATTTGATTTATTTAATTAATTAGCTGTTCAAAGCAGAGACCAGGCTGCAAAAGAAAAGCTCAAGTGAGTGCACTATGAAGGATTAGTGGAGAGATGGCTAACTATAGGTGACTGCCCTTCTGGAGTGAGGCCTTCCTGGACAAGAGTAGCTCAAAAGATGAGGGCTACAGCAAGATGGTGCATATTCTTTCTAGAAGGAACTGGGTGGAAAGCATGTGAAGGCCTGAGAAAGAAATTCTGACTTCCCAAGATCATTGTGGCGATTGCTTCTTATTGGAGCAGTTATCAATGTCTGATACTTTTAGTTACCAGAGTACCATAAGTACCTGGCATAATACCCCAGAGCTAGTGTCAGGAATTCATCCTCAACTTGCTCTACAGCATGGCGTGGCCCAGGACTTTAGTTCATGCTTCACTGGACCAGTTAAAGCTAAAGTCATTGGACTATTTTAGTTTAGCACATAGAATAAAAGAGGAGGGGTGGGTACGTGGGAAGAGACAAACAGAAACAGGCAGAGAAACAGAATCATCCTTTGTCCTCTTCCCTGATTTAAAAGAAAAAAAAAAGTGATGTACAGAAAGTCAGTTTAACAAAGTATGGTAATAAAAACATCTTTTAAGTGTTTGCTGTTTGTATGGCATTTTTATGATTTTATCAGCCATGAATTATACCATTTGATATATTTCTTAATACAATTAAAAAGTAAAATTAAGTAAACTTCCCGTAATTTGGGAATTAAGGAAATTACTAAATCAGTGATAAACTTCAAATGTAGTTGACAACTATAATGGCAGTTTTATTATTTAAACATTTTGAACTGGGCTTTGTGAGGAAAGTTAACATAGGAATTGGAGGTTTTTTTCAGAATTGTTTAATAATTGCCTCTTGTCTGTACTTGTGGACATCTGCCCTTCTTTTTACCATCCTGGATCGAGAATGAACTTCTGCTCTGTGTTAAATAGTAAACGAATTTAAATCAATGGAGAAGTTGCCTAGTTCAGCTCAGTGTAATGAATAGTTGTATAAACTGTTTTGCCCACGTTTACAGGTATCTGCTTATATTAGAGACTCACAATTGTGGATAATTTGAAAAAAAAAAAAAAATTATTGGAAATGTTAACCTAAAACACTAAAACCCTCTGGTGTGTGTGTGTGTGTGTGTGTGTGTGTGTGTGTGTGTAACATTTTTCAATTTATTTTTTTCTTTTATCTATTGGACTTATGTTGCTTCCTTTTCTCAAAACACCACGGATAAGAACATATCAAATTCAGAGTTTTTTTTATTAATGCAAATACCATTATGTAACGGCTATTTTAGTTCTGAAATTTAAAATAAATAACATTCCAAATATCACTTAATACTGTGTATTAGAATAAGACTTGATTGCTATAAAAGGAAGTCACCTTCCTTTTTATGTTTTACATTTGCATATTTTTGTTGTTTTGCATCTGTATAGCTAGCATAGGTATTGTCAAACACATATTACTACAAAACCTTTTAAAATATATGTGTGTGTATAATACATACATATAAATGTGTATATATTTAGTTAAAGGATTTAATTGTATATATACAGTACTAGATTGTATAGTACTATATATACAGTCTTAGTTTTTATTTTGGCTTTAGTTTCAGATTGTTTCAAGAGTAGAATAATTGACACCATTGAATGTTTTGTGGTATTTTAATGACTTTCTGCTTTTTAAAATGATTAAATAGTAGTAACCTGTAATGACTAACGCTCTTAGGTATAACAAAGAAGGGATATGAATTTTCTAGATGGGAATTAAACATATTGAAAATAATATAATGTTAACTCTTGAACTGTTTGACCATCCAGCCCGAAGTGGCTGCTGAAAAGAGGAAGGAAAAGTGTAATTCATGTGTTTAATCACACGTTAGCATGTTACCACCAATAGAACACACGTGTTAGCATGTTACCACCAATAGAAAACACTTTGATATGGATCCATAGACAGCAGCAGGCTGTGTTTATTTATTTTAGCATAGTTAGTTGTAGTGTGTTCTTCTTGGGACTCATTGCAGAGGTAAAGTTGCAAAAACATCGTCTAGAAAGATTCGTCCAAACCATAAGTATGTGTCTACCTTGTAAACTGAATATCCAAGCTGTAGATGACAATGAGATTGATATGTAGAAGATTTCATTGGGAAGACAGTAGGAATGCAATTGCCAAAAAAAGAAAAAAAGTCCCCTAATTTGTCTGAAGAGACAGTCCATATGCATTTTAGCTACTGTCAAATGCATTTTCAAATGTGTTTTGGGTTAGGTACTTTAAACAGTGTATGAGTAGATAGAAACAAAACAGAGGATTTCTTGTTGTTTTTCTTCCCTTCCTCTCCGTCTTCTCCTTTTCCTTTTCCTCCTGTTAGGTTTAAACAGTTGTAAAATCTGTAGTCCATCTACTACAGTATTTCACAAAAGTGTGGAGCACAAGCCCTACAGAAGTTACCCTGGAGATTGAAGTAATTAAATTAATTAAGTGGTGCATTTTAATTAATACAACTATTAAAGCCATTGGTGGACTTCAGTGCCTCTGTGTCAGGTAAAAATGGTTATGTTTGCGTTCATGTTGGCATAAATCACTTTGTAAGTCTGAATATGATCCATGAAATGGATTTTCTAAGGTTGCTGGGTGCCTATTAATTTTATTGAGCAAATCAATACAATGCAAATTTTTGGTCCACATTTTCAAATATAATTTGAAGAATTTCTTACCACACTGAGGCTACCACAATAGCTAGTCCCTAAAGGGAAGTCCCTGTACCTACAGCACTTTGACCTGCACCTCAGGTCACATCCACACTGTTTTCAGGGCCATGCAGTAACATACTTTTCTATATTGACATATCAAGTTCTCACAGTAACCCTGTGAGTTACAAATTATGATTCTGATATTACTGAGGAAGGAAATGAAGAAGGCAAGTCACTGGCCTGTAGCCAAGTAGGCCTACTATGTAGTGAGCTGGGACTTCAGTTAAAGATTTGGTACTAGACCTTTCTTGTTAACCACTATTTTCTTCTTTCTAGTTTTGCCACAAAACTGTTACTTCGCATTATTCCTGTTTTAATTGAAATTTCCTTTCAATTCCTTGATGTCTTATGAAGTTTTAATTTCATGTTTAGATACTTAGTATTCATTTTGTTGTGGTAAATTATAATTAACAATTTGAAAAATATGTGTCCTACTCTTCAGGACATATGTGATTCATTGTTAAGGGCATTATCAGTAAAGCAGATGTGAGTGCTCAGAACACATTGGTGGAACAGTTTCAGATAAATAACTTTTCAAATTATTTTGGACAGAGCAAAACCTAAGGATTTTTATAAGGTAAGTAAATTGTCTGCAAACTGATAAGAGGGCATATTGAAATCCAGACTAACTTAAGTCGGACTCTTAACTTGTCTGGTTCATTTTAATTGACCTCATGGTACATAAAAAGAATTTTGGTTTAAATAAGTTACTAATGCAAATCATGCATGAAATAAAAAATAGGGACATCATTTTTCAGTTTATTAAAGAATTAGTCTCAAAATTTAAAAACTTTTATTTTGGCTTAAAAAATTATGCCCACTTGCATCAACTAAAATTGAAGACTTAGTAGTTTACACAAAAGAAACATTTGGTTCTTTCAGAAGAAAATCCCAGATGGCTAAAAATTTAAAAAGGAATTTTGAAAGCTAATTGAATTAGCAATTTTTATGTCATTCCTAATCTTGAAAGAAATCAAGTAAACAAAACTGAAATAGTAGAGGTAGATATACAAAACCCAACAGCAATATCAACAGACCTCAAGGAGCCAAAACTTAATCCCTGTTGCCTCTGTGAGGTACAATAAGATCTTAGAAGCTGTATCTTTTCTTTAAGACCATGCTGCCTTCCCGGTGATAGTGGTGATGAACACGTAACAACCACCTAACTTGCTTATTCTCCCCTTGCGCTTCAAGTGGTGTTGAAAATATCTTGAGTCTTTTATTTTTCCCTTCCCTCCTTTGGGCTTCCACATCCCTGGAGACACCAGCCAGCTTCAGACCTGCCGTAATGACTTCATGGCATTGTTTATGATAAGCTTCAGGGGAGTATGGACTCTCTGCTTGCTGCAAATATGAAATAAAAGGTGTGGGTTTTCTTCCTGCTTTTGTTCAGTATGTGGAGAGAAGAAAGCTAGAGCTTGTACTTTTTCCTCACGGAATCACGATCATTTTGGAGTGGGTTGTATTGTGGGGCTCAAAATTGTTTAATTATAGCATTTGACAGTTCTCCCATAATAATAATGGTTAGCATTTATATAGCCTGTTTCATCTTCAAAGCATTTCACAAACACTAATTAATTCTCACAGCATGCCTGGGAGGTGGGTATCATCATTCCCATTTTACAGATGTGGAAATTGATGCAAGCAGGTTAAGAGTCTTGCCATGGGCCATAGTGGGAAGTAAGTCTAAATGCAGGTTGCAAACTCAGGAGTGGCTGGCGCCTAAATCCTTTTCCTTAGCCCTAAATTAGGCCTCCTCCTCTTCCCTCCAGATCTCCCAATTGTTTTTTTTTTTTTTTTTTCCCCCCTTTCTTGTTTTTAAGTCCTGGAAGGGACTCTGTGGTTTTCCCTTTCAGTCTTCCTCTTAGAGAGTAGTTTTTTTAACACTGCCCCCAGAAATAAATAAATCATCTTAGTATAACAGCTTTAAAGACCTAATATGTCTAATCAGGATATAAATACTTCGGAAAGTCAGGAAATGAATTAGGTTTGGGTGCAAGAAAGGATTCCAAATTACATTTTGCCTAATAAATATTGCATCCATAAACATTAAAGTAATGATAGTGATTAGTTAACAGTACCAAATAAAACGTGCATTTAAAATGAACCTGACCAGGCATTTTTGTGTCATGCTGACTGATGTGTACACAGTCCATTCTTTGACAAATCAAGGCACTCATTTGAATTGTAAATTGCCAACATTGTAAATTGTAAATTGCAGTAGTTGTATTGTGCTGTGATGTGACAAATTGCAAATGGAATATTGGCCAGGCGTTCATATCTTGCATTTCTACTCTACTTGCTGCTACTATCACCATTAATGTCTTTTGCAGAAGGTGCATGGCGAATTGTTCTGGACATGGAAAGGACATTAAGTTGCGTTGTTGGCTATTGCGGGGCTCTGTGTGGCTTCTCTGACCTCTGACTTTTCTTATTGGTGTAATTCAGTACGGTGCTACTCATTTTGAGTCCTGCTGTTTTTGGATATAAGGGTTTTGGCACAGTTTATGCCTGATAATTCACTTAATATATTTTGTATTACAGTCCAGAGTTTTGGCTAAAATGTGTCAAGAATATCTCAAAATAGACTTTTTAAAAAAAAATCCATATTAGAATTGTAAAATAAAATTATAACTCTAGTTATAAAATCCTGGATGCATTTTCTAATGCAAATGGCTCTTAATCTAGCCTTATATTGTACAAATGAGGAACCAGAGATTGAATGCTGTTAATGAAGACTGGCCTTTGGATAATGAGTTAGCCTATGTAACTGTCAGGAGTTAAGGAGCTAAAGCTTAAGGGGAATGCTTGACCTCTACCTTTTGATTTTCTAATTGTTGAGTTTTCATTTTGAAACACAAATAAATTACTCATATAATTTTGGAAGTATGTCTACACATAGTGGTTACTTTTTTCAAGTGGGTAATGTGAAAATATTCTAGAGCCTTGACAGAATCAATGAAAATTGGTTGCACTCTAATGAATACTTAGAGCTCTCTGTTTTAATACTTCATGGCAAAAGCTTCAATTTGCATAGAGTAGAGGGTAGAGTTATACTATGATGCTAAAGACAGGTGGATATTAAGAAAGTATAGCAGATATCCTCTTAATTCTGTTTCCACTGCATGTAGAGTGTCTTTGGATAGAAGGTTCTATTCTGTAATGTAACCTCAAGGCACATACACACTGTTAGTTAATTTGTGATTTTACCAACAGTTAGGGAGATGATAGTGTAGAAGAAAGGGACCAGGGAAGGGAGTATGAGAGGAAAAGGGGAAATACTGGGGTATGATATTGGCCTAATTATATTGTTATATGGTTTGCATGTCTGAGAATGAATCCCACCATTTTGGATTATAATGCACCAATTGGAATACAGAAAGAAATTGAAAATACAAAAAGAACCGAAGAGTTGGTTGAGATTGTTTCAAATCCATAATGGCATTTGAATGCATTATTATAGTTACATAGATAAATTAAATATTATAGAAACTTATTAAATCTAAGAATGAAAATGAAGTTCTTCAGTAACTTTAAAAGCAAATGCTTCAGAAATATTTGATAAAAATGCATCATTTGAAGCATCAAATTAAGTATGGGTAAGACTATTGTGAGAATGGGGAAAAGATCGTTAAGTATTTGGAAATTTCAGAGAATCCACTACATGCATGCATCTATGTAAGAAAGACAACTTGGCATATAATTCAAGATTGGCCAAGTATATATATTGGGTGTTTTTTAACATAATTAATGGTTATATGTTAGATATGTAAATTAAGTGATATAATAAATGATTAGGATAATAAGTAGATATGGCATTTATATGATTCTGTGCTTCAACTGATTTTTTCATTTAACTGAATACTGATCAGGCAATGTGAGGTGAGATCTACAATGTATATCAGGAATGATATGCAGGTGGTCTTTATCATTCCTTCAAGAATCCTTTTTTTGGGGGTGATATAATAAAGTCCTAACTAAATCCTATGTTGCTGGATTTATTTGATTTTATTGTGGCTTATTTATAGTCATCAACTGGTTGTTTTACATTTACTTTCTGTTAAAGTATTATAGATCCTATATATTCCTTAATATTTACCAATATCTTACTGCATTTGTTTAGTGATCCTACTTTTCCACTTGTTTTTCAATGTGAGTATAGCATTCATGTATTCAAAAGTATTGGTGTTGTTTAGAATGTCCATTATGCTGTTTTTGTACAAAACATATTAGGATTTCTATCACGATGAAGTTTATAATCCAAGAGAAATAAAACTAGCTTATAAATTCTACATTCTGAGGGATGAGGGAAAATTGACCATCTGGAGAATTAGAAGAGCCATGCTGCAGTCAAGTCAAGAAGTGGCGTGTGGACTTTGAAGGTTTCTCTTGCCAAGTGATACTCAGCTTTTGTTCAGCAGAAAAAATGATCTGCACAGACTTTGAAGAATGACCGAAACATGATTCCTAGGAGCAGGCTTTCCATAGGAGATGGTGGATCCTCAAGATGACAGGAATTACCAGCAAAATCAGTAAGTGGGGAGAGGATGGGACTGACATAAGGATTTGGAAATGGAGGCAAAAATTAGATCAGTCAAGCTCAAGAGACTGAATTAAAGCCCAGGTTTTTATTTTTTTTTAAATTTATTTATTTATTTTTTAAGATTGGAAATTAGAATGAAATTGATTGTGAATTGCCAACCTTTCTTTGTAGCCCTCATCAATACCTTTCCCAGTGAACCTCTCATGCTGTATCCTAGTTATCTCTTTGCTGACAGATCTCTTGCACTTGTCCAGGCAAGGGTTTCTATATTTCTAGTTATCTTGACAGTACAGACCCTCAATAAATATCTACCTAATGCAGTAACAAAGGTGCTGGAGAAGTGTTTTTACTGCCTTATTTTCAGTTTGACTTGATTTTAACAAGATGTGATGATATTTTCATCACAGTATTTCAAACTCATTACAAGTGCATCCACATTTTCTTTTCCTTGTGGTTTTCTTTGATGCACATCTGCAGAGTAGGTGAATAATTTGCATTTTTTGGTGTTGTGTTGGTAAAGTTTTTGAAGAGGCAAAAGTTTAGGCTTAGAAGAACAGAGTTCAAACTGTAGATGTACCTCTCACTAGCTCAGTGGCCATGAACAGGTTATTTATGTTTTCTGAACCTCAGCTTAATCATCTGTAAAACAGGATTATCATTCTTGCCTTTCAGTATGTTTTTAATGCTACAAATAGAAAACTATGGATTTAGAATAATAATAGCATTTGATATCTAGCATATAGTATGTTCTCAGTAAATGTTTTCTGGTTGTAAACATTATTCACAGAAAAATGAATACATCTCAGAAAATGTATTTAGAAACTTGCTTCTTTATTTTCTGAAATGGAGAATTGGCACTCACTCTCCACATTCAGGAATTGCTTCCGTATAGCCATTTAGATGATTGCATTATCTTTTTTATGGCTTTCATAAAGGCATATATGGTAAAAATGTCCTAAAATCCCGAGAACTCCAAAACAGTGCTAGTAATACAGTTCATTAACAGTTTTCAAATTTGCTGGCAAGACATTATGTAAAATGTGTCATTTTCACATCTTGTTCATAAAGCAAACAAAATAATACTTAGCTATGTAATAATATACAGTATTAAATCCCCCTGGGAAAAGAGTTGGTTTTAAATACTTTGAAAAGAAACTTTCAAGTTAGTGATTTACACAGTTAATTATAAACAACAAGCCTTGTAATTAAGTGTTGCCATTTTGGGTGGAATTGGTTTCACCCATCACTAATCCGTCTATCCTTGTCTCTGGCCTTTGAGAGATTACGGGAAAATGCACATGATGAAAAGTTTAACTTGTCAAGTATAAATTTAGATGCAAAGTCCGGAATATCAAACACCGCAAGTGATAATTATCACCACCTGGAAATAATTTGTACCACTGAGTTAAGTAAAGAATTCTCCCTTTCTGCTGATGGGGAGTTTTTAACCTCCTGATCACTGAGCACTCCCTGCAGTTTACAGTGATGTATCTTGTGGTTCATTCCCAGTAGTCAACACAGCACGAGCAATTAGTGGAACACCAGAGGATAAGTGTTGGCTTTGTACAACGTGACTAAGATTAAACCAGGGGCAAATTAGAAGCAAAGATGATTGTCCAGTTTGCAAGTTTTTGAAGTCCAGCATAGTTACCTATTTCTTCAAGTTCAACTAATCCTGGAGCTTTTGCTTTAAAAACAATAGATAAACACAAATTTTGAATAGTTAAATTATTCTGAATTAATGTCTTACATATGTGTTTTCTCCTATGTTTATATTGTTTTGGAATCTTAGGACATGTCTATTTAATGGGAGACTAATTTGGAGCCCCCAAACATGATCGGAAGATAAGTTTTTATAATAAATAAACATAGAAGTTAAATATATTTTGCATACTTGACCTACATAGTCTCAGTTAAGGATTTTCTGGCAGAAGTTTTTATTCTCTGATGGCTTTTTATACATGATTGAGTTTCTTAGCTTTATTAAGTTTTTGTGGTTGTTAATTAGATTTCTGTATAGCCCTCTGTAGGCAGGAGTTGATTTTGAAATTTTGACTGCCTGTGTTTAACAAATTTGATTCTGATTCTCAAACATTTACATGTATAATTCCGAGAACACATTTTATTTAACACAATATAGTAAACATAATGAATCATAGCTATGAACTTTTTCCAAAGGCATTTCTTAGATATGTTTCATAAAAAGAAAAACTAAATTACATGTAAAAGACTTATAAGTAGAAGAATGTAAACACTTGGATTTGACGTCCATGTTGAATTAAATTATATGTGGGTTTTGGGGGGATGGGAAGTCATTAAATAGAAAATCAATACAACCCTCCTTTATCTAATGAGAGGGAGGTGACAGGGAGAGAATCCAGTATGTGTGAGCTCCCTCTGTTGCTCTGGAATAGCATTTTATTCATGATCTATGATGTGATGTGGAGACTTTTGCTAATGTATCAAAACAAATTGACTTTTTTTCCAAATGCAGTTTTTAAGTTTTACTTAAATAGAATACAAAGGAAGGGCTGGGATTGTAGCTCAGTGGTAGAGTGCTTGCCTTGCTTGTGTGAGGCACTGAGTTCAATCCTCAGCACCACATAAAAACAAAACAAAATAAAGGTATTGTGTCCATCTGCAACTAAAAAAAAAAAAAATAATAATAATACAAAGGAAGAGCACTGCAGATATAATGTTCTGACCTTCAAATTTGTGTCAGTGTTGTTTAAATGCCTAAAACATTAAAAATACACCTATTTGTCACCAATAAGAAGGGAAGGAACTTCAGCTGTATTTGGGAAGCACCACAGGAAAGCCAGGGTCTAACTGGATACATATCAGTTGGGATGATGGTAGTGAACCGGTGGCAGATTAGTTGGCTGAATTTATGCTGAAAAATTTTTAATTACAATAAAGAAATAAAATATGAATATAAAAACTATTGGTGAAGACGAAGAGTTGTTTGAAAATTATGGAAATGTCATTTAAAAAATTTTTTTGGAAATGGCATTTTAAAATGCTATAAAATGCTGTTATGGTAGTGTAGGAGAGCATTTAAAATATTTATCATAGATTTGGGATTAAATGATTTGCATTATATAAAAATATGGGTTTTCCCCCCTGTATCATGTACCTGTGTGCTGCTGAGTGATCGTGTTAAAGGATACCAATTTGATTGCCTCATTCATTTCATATTTTGAATAACAGCCATCTAATTTTAGTACTTTAGAATTCAAGTTTAACAAGGTATGGGAAATGATAGGCATCTCATGACTCTGTGTAGTGGTGAGCAGTATACTCATTACTCATTAAATAAAATCTGAATCTTTTGAGCCTGAAATATTACTTACATTATAATATTCTGAAATTTTAAAAATAGTGACATTAAGGGCAAGCTGAAGGCTAACTGCCGTTCAGAGCATGTGAGTCAGAAGTCTTGACTCTGATATGTATGAGTGACATTTTTATTTTACACATTAAAAAAAACCCGCTATTTTTACTTTCTAAAACCTAAAATATTCATTTTCTGGCAAGTGGGAAAATTACCTTGTGTATTTCTAATTTTAAAAAGAGTGTTTATATTTACCTAAATAATTATTAAAACTGGTAATTTTTGTTGTTTGAGTCATCCAGGCTGATTCACCATGTGAAGAGGGAATTTAAAATGAAAATTACTTCTAAATGGACAGGAGAATATAAATATTTTTTATATCAAGGGTGGAAAAGTAGGTTCTTAGTTTATAGGAAAACATTAACTTTTATATCTCAATTATGTAACCATTTTTTTAAGTGTGAATACTTAAAATATTTAATTTTAGCTCACAGGTTTTTGGAAACATGTTGTCAAGAAAAGGAAGGCAAGTTAAATGTGGGATCTGCAGGAGCCTTAAAATTTGGGTCCCATTCAGAATCTTGGAGTTGATAGAGCTACTCCACGTGTGGCACCATGCACAGGTTTTACTGTAACTGGTACCATTACAAATATTGGGACAAACTTTCCTACTGACCCCTATTCACGGGAGGGTGAGAGGGTGTGTGGGAGTAAAATGGTATAGTACATTGGACTCCCTAGGAGATGACTTCAGGCCTATGACTCTGATTTTCCTTCTCTTTTGCCATGATCAAACTGCTAAATTTTGTTGAAGTTATAATTTACTTTTTTTTACATTTAAATTCATTTTAAACTGATATATATGAGAGAACAATTGTACATATTTATGAAGTGTGATAAAATGTGTATATATGTATATGCATTTTAAAATGTTTAAATCAGGTTAAACATACCTCTCTCCTCAAATGTAATGTAATTCCCCCCCCCCTTTCTAATTTAGAGACACAGTGTATCTAAGTTGTTTAGTCACTAAGTTGCTGAGGCTGGCTTTGAACTCTTAATTCTCCTGCCTCAGCCTCCTGAGATGCTGGGATTACTGGTGTCTACCTCTGCGACTGGCTCAATTTCTTTATGATGAAACACTGAAACTCCTGTCTTCTCACTGTATGAATATATAGCACATTATCATAATCTGTAGTCACTCCACTGTGCATCAGCACATCAGAACTTCTTGCTTCCATCTAACTATAACTTAATATGCACTGATAAGCCTTTTCTAATCTCTGCATTCCCTCCGATCCCCAGCCTCTTGTAAGTACCATTCTACTCTCAGTTTCTGTGAGATCAACTCTTATATCTCATATGTGAGTGCACATTATCATAACATCATGTAGTGCTGTTTTTCTTTTCCTGGCTTATCTCATTTAACATAATGTAGTGCTTGTTTTTTCTTTTCCTGATGATCTCCACTTCCACCCATATTGGCCCATATGAAAGGATTTCATTTCTGTTTATGACTGAATAGTATTCCATTATGTTTGTGCACCACATTTTCTTTATCCATTCATCAATTGATGACATTCAGGCTATTTCCATTTCTTACCTATGTGAACAGAGCTCTCATAAACAGGAAAGTGCACATGTCTCTCAGACATATTGATTTTATTTCCTTTGGATATGAACCCAGTGGAACAGCTGGATTTTATCATAATTCTATTTTTAAATTTTGAGCACTCTCCAGACTGTTTTCCATAATGGTTGTATGCATGCATATTCCCACCAAGATTATGCAAGGCTTTCCTTTTCTCCACACCCTCATCAGTGCATACCTTTACTATCTTGACTATTTTTTCTTCCTTCCTTTCTTTTTTTTTGGGGGGGTGGTGCCAGGGATTGAATTCAGGGGCACTTAACCACTGAGACACATTCCCAGCCCTATTTTGTATTTTGTTTAGAAACAGGGTCTCACTGAGTTGCTTAGGGCCTCACTAAGTTGCTGAGGCCCTCTTGGAACTAGTGATCTTCCTGCCTCAGCCTCCTGAGCCATTGGGATTACAGGCATGTGCCACTGCATGTGGTCTAATTTTTTTGATAATAGCCATTCTTATTGGAGTGAGGTGATGTCTGTCTCATTATGGTTTTGATTTGTATTTCCCTGATGATAGTGATGTTGAGCCTTTTTTCGTATACCTGTTGGCCATTTCTATGTCTTTGAGAAGTGTCTATTCAGGACTATAGAATTTATTTTTCATACCCAGACATTAACCAGTTTTGTTGCAGTATAAAATATTGGATCATTCAGAAATTAAAATGAAGAACATCAGGTATTTATCTTTTATTCATGATCTGTACACAAACCTCATATCCTATCAATCTAAGGCACCTTCTGTTTTACTGTTTTGGTTTAGACCCTGTCCCCTCTTTTAAACTCCCACAGTAGCCACTGAACTTCTCTTCCTGCTTTTGAGTTTGCTCTCTCTAATCCACCCTCCACACTGTCAACAGTTGCCTTTATAAACTCTTATGGTGGTCCTCCTTGGCTCTTGCTTAAAATCCCTTCCCTGCCTTACTGTCTGTCCACACAGCAGCCAAGTCCCTTCAGGGGCTGTCTCTGTTCTTCTCATGCAGCCACATCTCCTGACATTCACCGCTCACCTTTTGTAGCCCAATGAGAAAAATTTATTTAATACTGAAAGATTTTGAGCCCTTTTCATGTGATAAGGGAATGCCAAGGCAATTCACATCCTGTACTATGAGAGGTCTCAGTATGAATCATATTCCCATTTAGAACTCAGCCTGGCCCTTCACATCCAATCGAAGCCTTCTCTGATTGGTTCTACTGTTGCAAATAACTCTGTCTTATATAGCTTACTGATAGGTCTGAAATTGCACTATCTTATAGTAGTTGCTTTCAGCCATATCTCTTAGAGACTTTGAGCTTCTCTAAGATAGGAACTGTGTCTTATTAAGGAATGTCAAGTACCAAACTCAGTATCTGATTGAAATACTCCTACAGTTAATATTTGTAGGATTAAATTATACTGAAATATGCCCCCAAAGCCTATCCTCTGGTTGTAGCGTCTTTATCTAATCTCTACTTATAGTTTCTATCAGTCAAATATTGAGCATATTGTTATCAAATATAATAAAAATTGTGCTATAATTAATTCCATCTCTTGCCCAGACCATGCAACATATTTTAGAAATTTTGGATCCATTGTAGCTATTTTCGAAAGAAAATCTTAGCACATACATATATTATCTCAAATTTGATTATCTAATCTGTGGATTATTTTGTGTAGCTGGTGACTCTTCCAATATCTTTTCCTCAGAATTTCTCAACCACTTCAGTGTCAGTAATTTTTATACTCCTCTTTGTTCACATACCCACAGGCATGCAATATCTCGAATTTCATCATTCCTTACAAAAACAATCCCCAAAGACCAAGAACTTAGAAACCCCCATCTGTGACCACATCCTCCCCTTCCTTATCACATCTATTCCTCAGTTTTCTGAAAGCACTTCCTAGTCCACACATCATCAGCTGTCTTAATGCTCTTTCCTCCCTGTTGGGCCTCCATTTATACACAGTGACCCTTTTGTAAGTCCTTATTTGACTATTTCTGCTAGTCCTCACAAATCAGGCACATTCTCCATTCTCCATTCTCTTACTCTTTGTAGATAATCTCTTCTGTTTTACTAAAAGGGCTTTATCAGCTGCTTCCTATCCCTATCAGAGAAAGGGCACTTCACCTTCTTTCCTAAACTGGCTTCTTCAGTCCCCTGGGCTGCCTTATTCTTACCTTATCAGTCTTTCCTTTTTACTAACCTACTGAATTCTGCATATAAGATATATTAGATTGTCCCCAATCCTAACACTGTGTTCCCCTGTGGCTCTTTTTCCTCTTCCTTTAGATCTCAGTCCCTTTGGTTTTGAATCCCAGAGATGAAAGGTTCCAGATCATAGCTGATGGATTCAGCAGTACTCAGCAAGTTGTTTGAACAAGCCAGGTGGCCCTATTTACAAACCTCTTTGGTTACAGAATACTTGTGACTATTTAATATTGACAGTAAATTCAGAGCTACTAGTTAAATATCTTCAGGAGACCTTCCCTGTCTCTTTCAGTCTACATGATCTTTCCTTTTCAAAATTTCTTGCACATATGTATCAGCCATCTTTGTTAATTCTTAAAGTAAGCTAAAAATTAGAGATCCATTTGTCTTCTCTAAGATACCCAGCAAATGCTGAAGAATATGGAGTTAACCCTTGCTGCTTCACATCATGATATTTGTAAAATACCTAAAAATTGAGTAAAATAAAATAAATACTGGTACATCTTTATGATGTAAATTAAATCTAACATCAAATCTAATGATGTACATTAACTGAGGTACATTAAATCCAATTTAATCTAACATTAAAAGACAGATTTCCAAAGGATACTCGATGACAGAAAATATTCAGTTTATGATAATGTGTCGAGAAGCCCTCAACAACTAATAATATGAGGATTTTTTTTTTTAATTGATTAGGTTTTCCAGATTTGGAGTAGGATATAGGAATCAGGTAGGTAGTCTCAGCATTTAGCTATCTTGCCTTCATATCTTTCTCTGATAGATTTGATGTGTCATTTTATGTGTCTCAGCTCTTTGCTGACAACTCCTATGCACAAATCATCCTTGTTGTTGGATGCCTGTTTCTGTGTGATGGGCATCCTGTGCATGTTGAGGAACTGTGCTTTCTGCATGCCGGTTTACTAGGTGCTGGAAACTAGTGTTACCAAGGGTCTACCTGTCATCGACCTCTTGTTCACTGTTCGGGTCAATGACAAGGATATTGTTTGCAGGAAAATAAATACGCCAAAGGTTTTCTGTGATATAATGCAATTTTTTAAAAATATATTTTTAGTTGTAGGTGGACACAATACCTTTATTTTTATTTATGTGGTTCTGAGGATCAAACCCAGGGCCTCACAAGTGCAAGACGAGCGCTCTATCGCTGAGCCATAGTGCTAGCCCCTAATACAATTTTTATGCTGTGGAAATACCTTGAGATCATTCCACTCTCGTTCACATAATGCAGTGAAAATGGATATAGAATATTTCTGCAGAACAAGTTTTCTCTTTTTCAGGAGAGGCAAACATAGATTTCTACTGCATGAAGTGGTCAAAATAACATAGCCAATAAGGGCACTCCTTATACTTAATATCGAATAACTGCTTAAAGCAACTTGTCACTAATTTTCAGAACATGCATTTTAATTAGTATAAAAATGTGGGAACAGTATTAATAGTGCAATTATATATGTAATTTCCCATCTAATACTTGTATTGATTTTTAAAGATTACTGAGATCAGCTGTTTCAAAGCCATAGTTAAACTTTGTTTATTGCAGAGGTTTTTGTTTGTTTGTTTGTTTTTAAAGAACTGATAAACTGGAGTTTATTAAAATCACAAACATCGGCTCTGTGAAATGTTAAGGTGGAGTAGGGAGGAGTGAACAAATGGAGTACAAAAAATTCGTAGGGCACTGGAAATACTATGGCAGAGCTTTTAATAGGTTTTAAAATGTCTGTTTTTTACCTGTTTGCTCATGTGACCTCCATGGCTGTGCTCACTGGTGTACATACTGTATGTATTCTTTTCCTGGCAAGAAACTCTCATTGTGTTGGGTTTCTTGCTCATTTTTGCCTTGGAGCCAGTCATCAAAACACCTTCTTTGCCAGTTTTTCTTCTTCACCTCCCTTTGTCACCATCCTCAGCACGGTTTTAATCATCTCCTCCCTAACCCATACCATAGTTTCCTTAGCAGTTTAACTGGATGTCACCAGTGATACTGTTCCTATTTTCTGTCCTTTCCATGAGGTGTTAAACTAACCATTCTGTATCTTTATTTGTATTCATACTGTTTAACTGTTCTGTGTGATGGGAGTCTATTCTTATTGGCCCCCAATTCTATTTGGAAGTAGTTTCTACAAAAATAAGTAAGGAGCTCTGTTTATCATCTTACTGTACTGCATGTTATACCATTTTCCCAATTGAATACTATTGTCTATAAACGGATTAATGGTTCAAGGCCAGCCCATTAAGCTCCAGCACTGTTTATCCACTGGATTAATTTGTATCTTAATTTTTAAAATTATTATTTATGCTCCTAAGATTCCAAGCACCATTCTGAGAATCCTACCTTGATTGATAATGGTACATGAAGTTGAATGTACCATATAAGTGGATGAATCTTAAAGGACAGATCAAGAGTGTTTGAATCTTTTATTACCCTTTTAAGATGAAAGTCAGTCTTATGTTCATATTGTTGTGGAGCCACATTTTCTTCTAATCCTGACACCCAGAGAGACTTGGGAGAGGTATCATGTTTAGACTTACTTTAAAGCCATGTTGGTGAAAATATGCTTAAGTGATGTTAGTTATTATTGTTAACTAATTTCCTATCATAAACCATAAAAAAAGAGATTAGTGTAACAACTTTTGTCTTCTGAATCATCCTGTTTACCATTCATTATAAAGTTTAGTAGTTAACCTCCAGTTCTACTTTGCCAGAAAGGGCATATCTGTTTTTATGGTGCCTATTAAGTCACTTATTGCTTTCTTCTGTAACACTTCTTAATTCTAAAAGCGGAGAGAAGATGAGCAAGGAAAACAGGCAAATTTAAAACTCTCTGCCTGGGACTGATCAACAAGCCATTGATTACATTTTCTGGTTTTACCTATCCATTGCAATCTAAGATGGCTGGAAACAAAATCCTCCTTATTTCCTGGTAGAGCAATAGGAAGGTTCTAATTTGGGCAGCCTTACTCAGATCCTGACACTTTGAGAATGGATAACAGTGGCCGTTTGATTTTTATAGAGAGGGAACATTTTATCTGAACCCTGTTAGCTCAAAGGAGGTAATGTCAGCTGAAATAAAATACTAGAATGGCTTCTTTTTATTAATGCTCAATTATCTTGAGTGTTTGGAGAGGTAAATATCTCCTCCTGTATTAACTACATTTTTTTTAAAGTTGACTTTTCTCTGTAGGATTATTTTCAAGTGAAGGTATAATTGGCTGGTGAAAGGGACCTTTACCTCATGTAGTTTCAGTTGTATTATAAATCACCCATTACTGTATTAGAAACTAAGAAAAGGAGTGAGTAGAATTATAACTGTTCTTTTATTCTCTTTGTTCTAAGGCTGCCATTGGATTTTTCTCTTTTTCATTTTTTTTTAATACAGGAACTCAGCATAGCATGAAAGATGTTGGAAAAATTGAATGTTTTATTGGTTAAATTGTCAGAAATAGTAAGATCATTAAATATTCATTTTTCTGATTTTAACAGTGAACAAAGCCTCACATTTGTGGTTAAATTATTTCACCTCGTACACTAAAGATAGCTGTGCCTATCTGACAAATAGATGGTGTTTATACTTACCTAAATGATACTGTTCTTTTATGGAGCATATATTTCCTTAAGATTTAGAGAGTAGAAAATAAAGATTTAAGTGATGAGTAAAAATTAACAAAAGGCTGAAGTAAGAATGAAAAAATATGGCTAAGGATTAAAATCTCTTTATGTCATTTATAATACCTTCACTTTGTGAAATTCTTGAACATAAGAATAATGAAAATTGGGTTTGTTATGAAACCTGATGTCCCCTGGAAAACTTGGATACAAGGACTATATATGGTCTTTATATGTTCCCAGAGGGTGCTGGACCCTTGGGGGAAACACAAGATGTGCACACTTTGGGTAGTAGATATCTGGAAAAATTTGTAAGAGGGAGACTCAGACCAATATATCTCTCCCATGATTTAAGCCATTCAGATTGTTTTACGAAAAATTCTTTGGTAGAAGACCAAGTTTGAGTTATTGTTCAAAATTGGGCTACTGGGCAGTGTTTCAAGGGTCAGTTTTGCAATTAATCCTTATGTGACTATCTAATTTATTGCTGGTAGAAACAAATAGCCTGGTTCTTTGCCACATAATTTAATGCAGTACAATCTGGGGATTCCTTTTCTAATATAATAGAACTAATGTTTTATTTTAGCACATTGTTTATTGCCTTCTCATACATAAGGCATAAATTTGTCATATTCGATTTTGATTATATAATTTTTAAATTGCTGGTACTTTGGCCTTTTTCTCTCTCTTGCTTTCTCTTTCAAAGTTAACTTTCTTTCTAATGCTTTTTTTTTTTTTTTTGTCTTTGTCCAACTTATAAAAGTAGTATATTGTTGGAAAATAGAAGGTAGGAAAGCAGATTTAGGATATTAAAAATTAGTAGTCCTGATGCTTTGTGTGTGTGTGTGTTACCTACTACTTGAAACATTTTAGTTTATAGAAAATGAAACCTGAATTAGGTGCACTATAGCATTACCAGTATAAATTAAATGACACAGCTGGTTTTGAGTACTTTACATATTTCCATTGTAGCCTCATTTATCCTGATATTGTTTCCTGCCCTGAATGCACAGTGTAAAGTCTTTACATATAGTTTCCTGCCCAACATTATTTCTTAGTATGCACTTTGCTTGTAGTGTTTTTACCATATTAAGTGAAATTTTTAACAAACAATTGTTTAAGTCAGATCTGTTAGTCAAATGAACAAATTCTCATTTAGATTTCTCCTACTTTAAACCCATCTGAATATTAGTAGATTTTATGCTTCATTAGAAATGTCTATGATATTGGAAATTATCTATAATATTTTCTGTCCAAATGTTGTAGCCACATGTTGCATTTGGCTATTGAGCACTCAAAGGGTGGCTAGCACTATTGAGGAACTAAATTTTTCATTTTATTTTATTTTCATTCATTTAATTTCAAATAGCCACATATGATTAGTGGCTATTGTATTGGAGAAAACAGATCTAGATAATTAATCTTTAATCTTTGTTACCACTATTTCTCTTAGGTAAGTGCTGTTAATCAAGTACTATGTTCACAACTAATGCAATATAAGACCTCACCTCTGATAGTCTCACACTAATGCATATTTTGATTCCTTAATCATGTTTGAGAACCGGAACATGTATACTGTCCACTGATCTGTGTTATGTGGGGGATGCCTGTATCATAGTGTAGTTCAGACATTCAAAGCTCTTCCTTGCAGTTGGGTACTTTGTTCTTTCTTTTCCTTCTTCCTCAGAGTTAAGGCTTCATCCAAGATCTCCTCATTTTCTCCTTTCTCACTTGATTCACCACTCAGCTACAAGCATAAAATTCCTCTTTCCATAATTCCTTAGTAGACTGTATTATTCATAGGAGACTTCTAGCCCATTCAGCTGATGACCATGCTGGTATATTGTAGACATGGGCCTTCCCTTAGCATAGTGCCCGGCTTGTGGCAGGAATTAATGCATTCTGTGAATGAAGGAACGAGTGTCACCCCTCACCATGCTTTTTATCCAATGCAGTAAAAATACATGGCTTTGAAGTCCATTCCAAAATCAGTTTGAGTTTTCTGAATTTTATTCCCATATAAAAAAAGAAAGAAAATAGTTCGTTTTTAAAGGTGAAATATAGGTGAAAGATGAACTAAAGAAAAAAATGGGCCAATATATTAAACAGTAATGGTATATAGAACAAATTGTAAAATGTGGCATATAGTGGTTGTACAATATTTGTTGAATAAATGGCTTTGACAGATGCTACTATTTATTAATGTATGAAACTCAAGTGAAGTAAATGGCTACTTATAATGGACAACTAACCCCTATAATCTCTCATAGATTTGTAGAAATTAATTATCACCAAATTTTAAAAATCATTTCTGTTTTCATTCAATTACATCATTTTAATCTTGGGTCAAATAAGATTGATAAGTGACATCATGGGTCAGAATCCATAGAAGAAGCTCCTTGCATCAGTGTTTTGGAAATAAATGTGAAGACAACATGAAGGAAGGACAGTTGTTGCTGCTACCTTACTTCTTACATTCAGAAACTTTGATTCCAAGCACACCACCAAGCAGTGGTGAAATTGAAAATGGAAAGCAAAGGAATATTTTCAAGAGTCCATAATATAGTGAGGTTGAATAGTTATTGCATTATCCCTGTTCACTCATAAAAACATGTTCCTACTGCTTTTGTATTCGACCTCTTCCACCAACAAACTTTTTGAGGGAGGAAATACCTTTTATGCTGTCTTAAAATGATCAGTGCTTTTGAATTTAATCTTCACATTATAATATGAATGAGAGTACTGGAGGTAGTTTAGATTCTGCTTTTCTGGACCCATCTAATATAGACAAACCCTGACTATATCCAAGTTGAAAAGTCACTGAAAATTCAATTTGTAGGGTATTTAGTTAATGGCGTTTTCTACTGTAAGTTTTCTGTTTTAAGAGAAAGTTTTCCTATACAATCCCCATATGTACATAGGAGAAGAACTGATCTAGTTTTGCTAAATTCAGAATTTGCCAAACATCTAACCAGAAGATTTTCCTTAATGTTTAATTTCTGGTAAAATTGAAAGATTTGTTTCATAGATAAAAGGCATCAGGTGTTTGTAACAGAATTTTGAATTTATTTTTGTCTTTAATAGATCTATTTCTATATATTGACAAAAATAATTTTTATAGACCAGAGCTCTTTGAAATTAGGACTTCATGAGCAGTCCTATGAATCTTTATAAAGTTAGAGAAACAGTAACTTTTGGAATGAGATTATAAGCATTATTGTATGTTACTTATTGCTATAAGAAACTTTGAGTACTGGTCTAAAATTTTGTTGTCCAATATTAAGATAGTTATTGGGCACTGATTGGTTTAATTTTGTTTATATACACCATTATTTTTCATCAATGCAATGCTTTAAGGCCATTTTCTATTCTTCAGCCCTTTCTATTGTTTATTACTGATTTGTATTGAAAGGAAAACTTGATGCTAGTACAAAGGGCATGTGTTTTTCTCTGATTTCATTCCTAGAAATATGAAGAAAATGCAACTAAAACAAATGTTTGAATTATGAGAACTCTGGGGTATGAAATAATTTAGTAGTCCATCAGCAGGTACAGTTATTATTGAAGAATAGACTAGGATAGCCTTGTTCATGCCAGATTTCCTTTGTTTAATGTATATAGTTAACATCCATATTAGCAGGTAAAATGAATTCTCACCCACTTATCTGATCATTTTAATAATTGAATCATAGGAATGATTCAGTAAATCTAATTGTAGATAGCTTTTTAAGAAGCTTAAAATAAAGGGCATATGTAGACTTTAGAGATAGAAATACTGTGATATTGTGTGTTGTGATAGAGGCATTCTTTTTCCTCATGATGGCTAAAGAATCTTTAAAAACTGGGTCAGAAAGAGAATGGAAGCTTGTTTTATATATTTTGAGTTTGGCACTAACTTTCTAAGTCCTCAAGTGGGCAGGCAATTCATTACAATTCATAATTTACTTGGTAACCATCCTGATAGTTAATTGACAGGAAGAAGAGAAGCTTATTTACCATAAAACTTTAACCAGAGACTTAACCACATCATCATTTTTTTTTTTTTTTTTTTTGGTACCGGGGATTGAACTCAGGGGCACTCGACCACTGGGCCACATCCCCAGCCCATTTTTGTATTTTATTAGAGACAGGGTCTCACTGAGTTGCTAAGTGCCTCGCCACAGCTGAGGCTGGCTTTGAACTCGCGATCCTCCTGCCTTAGCCTCCCAAGTGCTGGGATTACAGTCGTGCGCCATTGCACCCGGCTAATTTTTATTATTTTGATAGCATTTTATATTGCCTAGCTACATATGAAAGCTCTGAATTCCTGAAAAACATCTGAATACTTAGGATGGAATTTCAGGGATCCCTTGTTGGTCTGTCAAACTCAAGTGTGAGCAAGGCTTGAGACAACTCCCCAGGTGGTTTTCATGGAGTCTTGAGGGAATGCTTTTCCCCATACTGACTTTCACATGTGCTTTCATAACCATTTTAGAAAAGAAAACCATAGCATCACATACCCCAAATCTTACCATGGTGCATCTTTCTAGGCTGTGACTATCTCCCGGACACCAAACAGAAGGGTAAGTCGAACACTGGCTTTCTTGGATGCCACCTTCCTGACTTACTGAAGCACCTTGAACCCTTCTGCCTGTCACTGTCCTTTGTGTTTCTCATGTATTTCTGTTAACAGCAAAGCTTGCAGTAAGCAGTGGATTTTGGGCTGTGCTGGGATGCTCTGTGTACAATCTTTTCTGCTCCCCTAAACTTAGTATCTCATGTAGTAAAAGCAAAATTGAAAAGTTTATCAGAGATTGAGGTGACTGAAGAGAATTGAAGTGCCTGAGAAACAGTAACTTGACTACCTGTGAAACAAAAAAGATGATGTAAATTTATAAATAAACATTGGAAAAGTAACATTAATCTTATGGGACTATAGATCTTTCAGAACCAAGGATGTGCCAAAGAAAATTTAAAGCATGGAGACTTATTCTTATAAACCAAATCCCTGTTATCTGATTATATTACACAGAAAGTTAAAAAAAAATAACCTTTTATTAACCTTTGCTCAGAATAAACCAAATACTATAGGACCAGTTTACCATTTTAAAAGGCATTACCATGCATGCATAATTTTTATCAAAACTGACTCTACTGTCATGTATAACTAAAATGAACCAACAAAAATGGAGGGAAATGCATATCTAATATTGCATTAATGTAATATATAGTAGCAAATGATTTACAGGCTCCCTTTTATATTATATATGTATAAGTCAATCCACTTGTCAAATCCTAACACATTTTATTACTGCTTTTCTGGCATGTTAGTTGCTGGTATTATTAATAAAAGTCAAATAAAGTTTACTTCCATCAATTCTTCCACATTTTGTATATACTCAGGTTTTATCTTTCACTGTACTTTTTTTGTATTATGAAACAATCAGGCACTTTACTTTGAAAAGTGCTTCTTTTTAAAATTTTTTCTTGATAAAGAAGAGATTCCATAATTTGCTTCACGGTTGAATTTTTCTGCCTGTATTTCTTATATAAAATCTGAATCACCAATATTAACATGAGTAGAGAGATCTAAGTGGTAGGTGTTTAAGATATGTCTATCATCCAACAGTCATTATAGCAGACAAGCAAAGCTCATAAATGACACCACAGTCTTTTACAATCACACTCATTGATTTTACACTTTCTTAATATGTAGAAAATTATAATGACCCAAAGATAGAGCTGCGCCATAACTTTGATAGATTGGTGATCAATTTGTCAATACCTTACTTTATGGAAAAATATGTCAGTTATTTAAAGATTATCTATTAACTGTACAAAATTATATTTAACCTAACAACTAGAGAACATAATTATTGTGGATATAAAAGCATTTTGGTTAAACACATAACTTTACATTTTTCACAATGCTAGGTGTTATTCCAGAAATGTTAGCAGTATTCTTTTATAAAAAGTTTAATTCATGAAGGACACAAAACCAATTTTTGCAAAAGAAAAAGTATAACCGTTGTTTATACTTAACATTGATAGAATCAGGTAAAGACATATATTGTTTTCAATTCTACAGTATTATCAAAACAGCCATAACAATCCAAAGATTAACCTCAATTACACAAACCTGTATTTATATTCACATATAAAAATCTCTGAGCTTATGTGTTCTATAAGGATTGCTATTTTTCTTTCTTAAAATATTAGCATATTTAAATTTTCAAAGTTCAGTTTATTTTCTTGGAATTTTGGGAATATTGGAATGAATGTAGTTATTAATCTCTGTAATGCAATCTTAACAGAACATTTAAGACATTTTCATGTAATACACAGTGGATATAGGAAAGCATTTTAAACTTCTAATAAGAGATGAAGTAGTTTCTAAATTTGATGAACACAGAAACAAAGAAAGCTTTCAGCTTGAATTCTTCAACTTTAGCCATGGGTCAAGAGTAAACAAACACAAAATCTCACTAGTTCAGATCTGAAATTTGTGTTCTGTTTCATGGTAATGAAATGCATTATTGCACAAACAAAGCGATACAGGAGACTAATGAAATACAGTTTGTGTTGTCCTCACCCAACAGAGAGCAGAAGAGTAGTAGAGATCACCAGCTGGCAAAGGATTCCCTATCTTTGCTGTCACCAGTGGGGAATAACATTTGCCCTGTGCAGACCAGAACAGGAACCAAATGAGTAGGTCATAAACCAGAAGCAAAAACAATAACAGAGTTAGGATCAGAAAGAAACAGAGACCACTGAAATTGAAGTTCTTTGGTAAGTTCTATTGTTTGGAGTTCACTCTTGGGGCTAAGTTAAAAGTAGTTTTGCTCAAATATTTCTGGCAAATGAATCCTGTTGGGCATCACAGTGGAAACTCCAAACTGTCAAAAAGTAATTTTGATAAAGTTTTTAAACATTTTACTTGTATAAATATAGAATAAACACATACTCAAAATTATCTAAGTCACAAATAAGGGAGCCAGAAAAGTGGCAAAGTTGTTTTAAAGGAAAATTAGAAGAAAATAGTTTACCATAAGTGGCATTTTAACTAGATGTAAAACTAGTTAATATTGTTCAATAAAGCAATATAAAACTTTGGAGTTTTTGTTTCTTTTGAACATAAAATTAACATATAGCCTTGCAAAGTCTGGAACCTTAATTAATTTTAAGTCAGACACAGGTACATTCTTCTAGACCATTAAATAATCATTTTATAAGAGGCTATTAAATAAATACTCCAGTGTATGTCAAAAGAGCATCTTACTTTTTTTATTTTGCCTCATTTCCAAGGTTTTGGATATAACATAACTTCATCCCAGTGCTAATGAAGAAAAGATTTTAGAGGCCATCTTAAAAATGTTTCTGTTAAAATTAGTTTTACAAAGTATTTTTAAGGCCTATATAAAGATAAGTTTGGCTACTGAATAGACTATACTTATCTTGTAGCTTATTCTTCCAGCATGGTGATTGGCTTTATGAGGAACAGAAAGCAAGTTATGGAAAAAAGTGTTGAAAGTTAGATGAGCTTAGATGAGCTAGGATTACTAACAATCCTATGTTCTTTCTTCTCCCTATACTTTTCCTGCTTCTTGCTCTGTTTGTTTGAATTTTCTAGGGTATGAAATATACGTATGTGTATATGTACAGAGCATTTCTGGAACTGAGACCTAAGGATAATTGTCTTGAAACTGCTGACAGGATAAAACCCCATATAATTTTCACTGCCAATCACAATCAGGACATATATTAATGCTGCTTTTTAAAAATGTTTCCGTCTTTTCTGGTGATGAATTAGCAAAACAATCATGATTACATTGACAGCAAAGAGGTATGTATGTGAATCAGTGCCTAGAATCTAGATGTGTTTTTCCCCTTTTGCTAAGTTGAATATTTTAGATGAAATCAAAAGGGGACTAGAGATACCATGATTTATTGCCAAAATATAGTTATTGATTTGACAAGAGAGATTTTTTTTGAAAAGTGCATTCTAGATTATTTTGCTTAATACATATTTAGAGACTTGCAAAAACATTATATCTACTATATTAACCATTCTTTTATACTGTCTTAGAGACTCACTCTGTAGTCTGTATTTTAATAAATATATTAAATAACATCCTTTAGTTAGTCTGTTTAGTTTTCAGTTCTCCTTACATTATTATAAATATCTTCATGATACAAGATAGAACTTTCTAAAGTTAAAGTTTTAACATAGAAAACATTTTATTTATGCCAAGGTCTATGTGCAAGTAATCTAGTCTATTGTGTATTGAATACATTGGGTAAATAAAATACTCACATTTTAAAATTACAACTCAAGTTTTTTTTTTTATTCAAAATAACAATCATCTATTTAAATGGACTTAGAGTCACTAAATAAATTATCTTGAGAGAGAATCTTTATTAGATTTTGGTCTATTCCAGTCCCTTAACTGAAACATGATTTCTAAAGGCAGTATATTTCAAATTTACATTGTGGTTTTCAAAGTTAATTAAAAATTTAAGTTCAAAAGGATTACTATAATGAGCATTTATGAGTAAATCCTTCCTCATAATATTGTTAAGAAGTTATATTCATCTGAAGGATGTGTTTCTACTTAGTTTTGCACAATGTGTGCTTTTATGACTGAAATTTCATTTATTTTTTGTGACACGTTTGGTTGTTTATTTATTTTTTTGCTTTGTCTCCTGTCAAGTTCATTGCCCACAGAAAAAAAGGATTATGAATTAAGAACAATAGAGTAACAAGCAAAAGAAAGTTCTAAAATACTGCCATAGAAATAATACATAAAAAAAATGTAATGGAACTTTCATCACAGATTTTTTTTTTTTTGGACATGTGTAAGTACATGCATTTAAGTGGTCCCTGCCACTTAGAAAAATGCATAGGAAAATGTTATGTAATGACATGTAAAATAGAGAAGCTTAACTGTTTATAAAAGTCAGTGGTATTCATGACCCATGCATCTTATGCCTGTATGAGTGTTTATTTTACATGTGTCTCTTATATGTGAAAATGGGTTTAAATTTCTATTAATTTGTAATTGGCAAAAAGTAGGACAGGAAAAATGTCAACAGTACTCTTCCAACCTCTGATTTTCTTTTTCAGATGGGTACATCTATGCTGTTCAGTGTTTCTTCTACTTTCATAAGTGTATTCAGTGTCCCTAATGCTTTTTTCAATTTATTTTAGCATTGATAAGGGTGAATCCAGGTTTTGTGAGCCTAACAAAAAATTGGGGTGCCCCCAAATTAAGAAAAATAGTTCATGATTTTAGATATACCATTGACCTACAAATTAATATTCAGTAAGAAAGAACAAAGAAATCAAAGCAAATTGGGGAATTAAAAAATTTGATAAATACCATACCTATCATGAAAATCCAGAAGAATAACATAATGTTTTTTGTTAATTTTCTTCCTGAATAACTCTTTAATCTTTTTTTCTAAAACATTTCTGTCTATATGTTCTGTGATTAGAAAAGAATTTTGTAATATTTTTCAAAAAGAGAGCAGCTTCTGCCCTAGTCTGAAATAATCAAAATTTGTTATTGATAGTATTGGATGGCTTCCTTATGCTTTACCACTCGTGATTGTGGTGATATTAATTTTTAATACTGACAGGCTCTGTAGGACTACCTCCATTATTAAGTTTCCTTCATATGTGAATTGTAAGATTTGGATATATTTTCCACATGCTAATTCCGGCTCTATAAATTTCTCCTCTACTACCAAGAAGCCACTAGTATTGGGTAATGTTGGGGTTTCTTATTGGAATGTTACCCCTGACTCTTTATTCCTGTTCTCACTCCTGGTGTGGATCAGATCCATGTAGTAGTACTAAGAACAAGTTTGGGAGTCTTTTCTTCAACAGAGTGGCTCACTAAAAAATTCTTTTGTATCCAGTTTTATTATGATTTCTTACAAATTGTGTTCAATAGTGATCAAAATTAACTATGGTGGAACAGACCCACTGAACCAGGAGTTGAAGGTGTCAAAAAGTTCAACAACCAAAGAGACCAATCTTTGTCAAGGTCAAATGTGTGGTGTCCAGAGTCAAACTGGCAAAGGTTTGAAACTGATGGAAGATAGCCATGTCTATGACACTTTGTTCTGTCCAAGGTAGTCTAGAAATCAGAATTTGGACCTTTAAACTTGAGTGTAGTTAGGATATTAACCATGTTTTGAGGTTTTTTTCTTTCATGCTGATAGACATATTCTTTAACATATCACTCCTTCGTACTTACAACTTATCTGATCTTTCTGTTTCCTCTGTGTATTGAAATGTGGAACCTCTCCTCATGCCCATTTTTATGTTTTGATGTTGTCATGCCAGTTAGGTCTTCAGGACCCTTATGACATCCTTTGGCATCTTTGCTCTTGCTGTCTCTTTAATAATAGTTATGTAAAAATGGCTTGAGACAAAAGGCTTCAAAATGATTATTTAGATATACGTTTTTCATATGGTCCTCAGAGAAGTGTCTTTTTAAGTATGTTCCAGGGAAGTAGTGCATTTATGCACAGCCTTTCAGAGACTTTTAAAAAGTGAATTTTTTTTGCATCACTTGAAGAACAGAGTAATTAGGTTGTCTGTCTAAATGATAATAAGAACTCAGTGACTATAAACTGGCAATTCCACTTTGAAGCTTCTAGTAAGATAGAAATTCAATGTTTTTAAACTATTTATTAGGAATATCAAAGCAGAAAATGTTCCTTGCCTTTGATGAACAAGGTGATTGTTCTATATTTGGATCAACAACCTCATATTTTGGCTAAAAAGCACAAAATAGCCTTAGATTGATTCTTGCATTAGGAAGGAGTATATCAAAGACTATGAAGAAGATTTTTTTTTTTTACCATTTCCCTCTCTATGCAAAAATAAAAATGAAATAGGATTTTATTCCCTACACTTTAATCTTTTTATGTATTAGTTTTTCAGACATTCTGTAAAAATGTTTATAAAATTGTTTCAATTCAGTGATGCAGGGCTATGTAGTAAAAAGAACACTGGCTTGGGATTTGATTAACTGTGCTTTAGTCTAGCCTTGTGTAAACTTGCTCTTATGTTGTAACCTTTATGAAACTCTGTGTCCCACACTCTAATATACCAATATTGCCTACTTCTGCATTTGTTGTGAGGATCAAAGAATAAAATTCACATACAAATGACAAGCAAATGTACCATTCCTGAAGCTGTTAGTTAGAAAGACAGCCAAAAATGTCTCCAGACACTGCCAAATACCCACTGTGGGGCAAACTAGCCATCTATGAGAACCACAGATGAAGGCCTTAATCAGTGGATTACTCTGAACAAACAGTTAAAAAAAATCAGTTAAAGCAGGCAACCATTTAAAAAGTGAATGTCTTAGGCATTTTTACTGCAGCCGAAGAATATGTACACATTGGTTTCTTGAAATGGGAGCTATTTCTTTGAGTCAGGTTGGCTAATGGAGTCTTCAACTTCTCTTTTTTGCTGAAACTGTTGTTTAATCTATCTTCTCCAGTTTCAGATTTCAGATTTTAATGATGAAATGAGACCAAAATGATAATTGTGAAGTAATCTCAGGGTAGAAGTCTTCTAGATTTTGCAATGTGTCTCAATCTTTATATATATATCATCATTTCCAAACCAAGATTACTTTTCTGGCAACTCATCTGTTTTGAGCCTTTTGAACTCAGCTTTCATTAAAATATATTTTTCTCTCACATTGTGTAACATTAAATTTTAAATTTTCTGACTTAATTTTCTCAGGAATATTGTAATAAGAGTATATAAAAATATAAAATGTAAATATAAGACCAAAATGCAAAGATTCAGTAATGAATATTTTAAATTTGTTTGCTGTTTTAAATAAAGGAAACTCAAATAATTTCAATAGCGATGGTAAGATTCATTCATTTCATAATCAGCATTTTTAAAATCCCCACTGTGATAATTTTCTTCAAAATGTGTGTTAACATAGAACTGTTGCCCCATTAATAATTAAAGGCACTCTTTGTGTTTCTTTTCTTTTTTTCATCATCCATTTCACACAATATTTTATTAAAGAGTTAGTGAATGTCACCATAGACTCAGAGAATGGTGGTATATGTGGTAATTTAATGGTGTACGTGATCTATTTTGCTTTTCAAAATGGTGATTGCCAAGTTTGTCCTGTACCATATCATTGGGAAGACTTTGGGAAGTTAGGACATCAGAGAGAACAGAGCTAAAAAAGATAATGATCTCAGAACACAAATTGATTTTTACTCTGTCTTGAATTTTATTAACAAATACAAATGGTAATTGACAGGTAGCCTTTAGTATCTATCCAGCTATTGAAGTGAGAATTCGGTCTTGAATTAGTATTCAGTATTTTTATAACTGGAACCAGTGTGGGCATAGGTAGGTAGATACTCTTTTGGTACTCTCAAAAGAGATTGTTAAACCATAATCAAAAGACGAGGCAGTTTTTCTGTATTTTACCTTCATCTGTCCACACCAATTATAGATCTGTGTAATATTAATGTTCATATGGAAGAACAATCCTCTCTTGGGATATGTGACCTTTGACATTTATTTATTAATCAAAACTAGATTTCCATTCAAAGAAGAAAATATAAGAGCATTTAGAACATTTTAAAATTACAAAAAAAAAGTTCAATATAGACCGACATGAAATACTTGTATCCTGATTTAGATCCGTTACCTAAAAAAGGTGTTGATGTGTTTTAATGAATGTTAAATGCCAAACTAATTATGTTTTTAAATTAATAAGAAAAAGATATTTGGGTTACATTCAATTTGTACTTCGTGGGAAGATGTGTAGATTTGGCTAATCATTGATTCTTAAGATCTCTTCACATAAAATGGTGAATTAATTCTAACTTTTTAACTGTACTTTTTTATGCTGCTATTTTAAGTTGCTGAATCTACTTAGATAATGATTCCCAAAGAGTTTTGTCTTTGAGAAAATTGAATCTCCTTTGTGTCATGAAGATCTTAGAATATTTTGGGAACATTGAACAGTAAAGAGTTTGGACAGTGAAGAAGTATCTTTGTCTTCCAGCTATGACTCTCTCCAATTTACTCTGTACCCCTGGAATAGTTGTTTTACTCTCTTGAGTCTACAACAAATTATTCTTATGGACTGTCTTGATTTTCTTAAGAATGTACTTAATCATCTCTAGAGGTTTCCTTCAAATCTTGGGCTAATAGCCTTTGTCATTTAGGAAACACATTTTAAAAACCCATCAAAATCTATCCTGTTTTTCTAACGTTGGAATTGATACATGTCACTGGAAAGATCTTGTGACAATAGATGTCATGCATTTAAACGTGAGAACATTAATGACAGCTTGGAACCATGATTGTTTCCTATCCTATCATAGCAAGTAATTTTAATTATTTTGCTATTTTTGTTTACCTGGCATTTATTTGAAGGAGTAAAGTGGAATGTATTTGAAATTGCATCATGTAATAGTCCACTACAAAATTAAACTAATTTCTATTAACGAGAAATAGCATCATTAGGGTAAATTTGAATCATTTCATAAAATATTTTTTGCATGTGGGATTTAGTTGTTCTGTTAACAATTTAAAGAACTTTTTAGAAGTCATTCATGACACATTTAAAAAACTATTAGGAGTGCTAACATCTTGGGAATAGATCATGTAAGAAGAAAGAAAGAAAAATCTCAATTTAAATAAATGTTTTTATCAAAACAAATTTTTAGCACTCATACCACTTACTCTATTTTCAATGAAGATTCTAAAAGTGGTAAAGATAACTTTGTACTCTTAAATTTATGGTGGATTTTTTTTTTTTTTTTGGTACCGGGGATTGAACTCAGGGGCACTCGACCACTGGGCCACATCCCCGGCCCTTTTTGTATTTTTATTAGAGACAGGGTCTCACTGAGTTACTAAGTGCCTCGCCATTGCTGAGGCTGGCTTTGAACTCGCGATCCTCCTGACTCAGCCTCCCAAAATGCTGGGATTACAGGCGTGCGCCACCGCGCCCGGCTTTTATGGTGGATTTTTATGTGAAAATCATATTTTTTCTTTTGATTTATATTTAGAATGTTTACCTTCTTCCTTTGTTTTCTAGATATTGATCTGATTAGCCAGTTTAATTCTTCATAGCCTTTATTTCCTGACAGTTTCTAGTTGTAAGTACGAAACAAGTGGCATTTGTGAACTGATCAAGGTTGTGATTCTAAGGTGAAATTATAAAGGTTTCAGCCATATATTTCTGAGGACATTTTGAGTCTTGGAGCACCAAGCAGGACTGGCAGCAGCCAGGCCAGCAAGTGGGGGCAGAAGACAGTCCCACTATAGACTGTCCAGTACAGTTTCAAAACTGTGAAGGTGCATGTGATGGATCCATTGAAGAATGAGATGATGAAAAATCAGATGTAGATCAATGGGCTACAAGTTTCCTGAATTCCCAGATATTCTCAAAAGTATGGAGGAAAGAGAATAGTCTATCTGAAACTGCATTTCCTGAAAATATTTTTTATGGTAGGTTTCTATATGCTGTTGCAGATACAAGTGTTTATATTTTACGTGTCAGGTCTAATGCTAGATTATAAGCCCCATTCATTTTTTGTGTCAGTCATATTCCACATAACTGTATTTGAGTCAGATAAGTTACATAATTTTGGAGGTAAAACAGTAAAATTCTCATGGAAATATGTTTGCTGCAATATGAGACCAATCTTATGACATATATTTAAGACAGATGTTTTTGGAGGCAAGTATATATATAGTATACTTACCTTACTTTGCCACACACCAAAATCTAAGGCTATGATAAGATAATGTCAAATAAACAAAATGCTCATATACATGGGAGTTTTAGGAGTTTTTGGTGGAAGCAGAGATAGAAAATACAGTATTCTCTGGCTAAAAAATATGATAGGGATTTATTGAACTTTTTCATTCCTGAATATGGCTTTTTAGCTTAGAAAAAAGAAGTGACACATAATTTTTAAATTTTTCACATACATCCATATTGGAAGGCAGGTTAAGTTATTTCTGGTTACAGTCTTCTGAGAACAATGAATATTATTTCCTTCATGATAAGGTCCATTTTAGATTATGTTAATTTATATCATTCATGAAAAAATATGACGAAAATTTGGATTTATAGTCTGCCAGTTTTCATTTTTAAAAACAAACTAATTCCTGAGGAATGCAGGTTTTTAAAAAAGGCAACTAAAACCTCAAAAAATCTCTCCTTTTTGGTCCTTTTATTGCTTAAAAAATTACATGAACATACTGTTTTTAAATTTAGGCTTTAAAAAAATGTCCTCATGCTGAGTTCTTGTTTGCCAAGTTTCAGTTTGGAGAGAATTTTTATAGCTTTTATAAACCCCTGAAAATAGAAAATTTTAAATGGAAATTTTTACACACCCTCAGTGAGGGCCACAAATCTTGCCACTATTTCAGAATGAAGGTAACTTTTCATTATTTAGGAATGGCAGCAGTGGCTTGATGGGATAGTTTTTTGGAGGACTGAACTTTAGTTTTATGTTAGCTATGTTACATTGGCTTAACATGTTGATATTTAGCTATGTAGATACAGTTTGTATGAATTAAAACATTTTTAAATTTTAAGTACATTTTTACTCAGTCAAGAATAGTTATATGTAAAAGTCTATCTTATCCAACCTTTGGATATATCAGATATCTTTTAACATTTGAAATCTAACTACTAGGTATGGTTTTAGATAAACTCTGGAAATTAGATTTGTTATAGTTGAAGTGATCATAGCGAGGTATCTTTAGAAGTATGAAAGATACCCTTTAAAACCCCTTGTTTTTTCCACTTCTGTCATGCAAATGCAAATATGTCAGGTCTTTGTCAGGTCCCAGTGGGCGTTTGCTAGGTCTCACTTCTGTTGTGGGGAAATTAGTCCAAAAATCTCACTTTCAAAATTGATAACTTATGTGGTACTTAACAGCTACAACCAGGGGTCAATTTTTGATTGGAAAATAGAAGAGAAAGATAGGAAATGGTTGAAGCTTTGGGCACAGAGAATGTCCAATACTGGGAAGAAAATGAATGAGGTAGATACCCAGCCAGGACAGTTAGTCATTTTTGCATGGACCAATGCAAAATTGAAAAATTACTGCCAAAAAAGGCCAATTAAATTCATGCATACCATTTCAGTTAGGTTGTCTTCTTAGAAAAAGTTTTCCAAGTAGCAACATATATTTATTTTGAACAAAATCTGATAGAACAACATTTTACCAAAGTAGAAAAGTAGCAGACATCTACTAAATTCTCCTCTGGCAAACAATCCACATTGAAAGGCACAAAAGTCCTTGTTTTTTCTGGAACCTGTCTATGGCTCTTTTCCTCTACCAAGAAGACAGTAAGTTCAGATTTGGGAGAATATTTACTTTTAAAACTCTTGACATGTATACTTTTTGGCAGAAGTGCCACGAAAGGAAGACCAAACTGTCTGAGTAAGGGCAACTCTAAATAGGAAAACTATAAGGCAAACTACTATAATACTAATAGCTTGTCCTTGAGACAGGTACATGAATTAGTGATGGAATATTGCTTAACTACATCCTAGAAAATCCTTTACATTTATTTCTTCAATTGAATGAGGCTTTCTAACATCTGTGTCTGGAACTAATTCTGATAACCTTGACATTCAGGATGGAGATAAAGCCTAGATATCTTCCCTCAAAATGCTTCATATGGCAAGAGGAATTATCTAATATTGATAAATAAAGTAACGTGACATCTGTGTTGAATTCCAAATCGACTTGTTGAGCTGCATAAGAAGGTAAAAAGAAGGGGCTTATTTTCAAGATTGAAATGCATTGGGAAAAGACAAGGTCAAACCAAAGCATGACTCAATGCAAAAGATTTTCAATCTTAATGAAAATCTCTTTCAGTAAGAAATTGACGGTTGAGGAACAGGGTCATTGTTAGAAGTTTAACATTCTTCTGGGGTCTAAGAGACAAAGTCCTAGAGAACTGAATTGTATTAATAGCTAGCTTAAAATTTATAACTTAGGAGGAACAGATTAATAGCTTTTGGAGGAAAGCCTGAATTACATAGGATGGTCTGAGCTCTGACATGAGTGATCAATCAATTCAGTGTCTGCAACTATACAGTTTTAAGAACTCTTAAAATGTTCCTTTTTGGCCACTGAAAATGCATCAAAAGCATAACAAGCCAGTTAGGATATATGTTTATGGTTCTTTGTGTTTATCAGAAACCATAAGCAAATTCTCTATTTATTTTCTATAACTCATTTCATTTAATAGATTGGGATACACACACACATATGTATATATACATATATATAAATAATGACTGTTTCTTTAAAGAAGAGAAGTAAAAGGTATGGCACACTTAGGTTGCTTTACCATTACTTTGGGTATATAAGAGGCTTATGATGAAATTGAGCTTTGAAGGATGGTCAAGACTAAGAGAAGTGGGCTGCACCGGGAATAGGGTGAATGCTGGAGGAGAGAGTTCATGGTCTAGTTGGGATCTAGGAGGTCTGTCCCTTGAGTTAATAGGATTGAAGAAAGAAAGGTAGACAGCTTGCATATCAGGATAAGAATCTGAATTTTGCTTGTTAGGGTATAACCATTGATATTTTCAGATGAAAGCAATGCTTTATGCAATTAATCCTGTGGCAGTGTTAGCCAGGGTAGCAGGATTGGGTACGAAAAGACCCCTGGGAAACTGGAACAGCAAGTAAGACTAGGACAGAGAGAAGCAGGCAGGGCAATAGAGTGGGGCCGAAGCTTCAGACAGTTTGTCTGAAAAGGATGTGACACAGATGGAAGAATTCCCAAGCCTCCATGAGGCACTGGATATTGAGTAACAAAGAATGCGAAGAATGAAGAATCCCTTAGGTTGAGCCTGTCTTACTAGAGACAGAAACACTTCCAGTTCCTTCTTTATTTTCTGTAACTCATTCTTGCAATAGATCAGCTTTCAAACTTCCCTAGTGAAACTTCTATTTGGGTTATATTTTCTGTTTATCTATAAAATGACAAGAAATTCAGTTAGCCTTGAAGGAACCATTTCCTGCATCATAGATGATAAAAAATAGAAAATACTAACAGAAATTGATTTGGGTTGGTTAGGTTTAATATCTGGTCTAAACTAACACATTTCGCTAGCAATGTGCCACATGCACTGCAAGACCCTGCTGTATTTATGGAGCTCTTCCCCATACCAGACAGCAACATCCTTCATGACAAGTATTGATATCTTACCTGACTCTATGACTTGGCCTTGAATTTCATAGCTGCAACCTAACAGGTACTTCAGAAATGATAATAAATAAATGACAACCTCTTGTGATTTTTTTTCACTCTTTGGTTTGTCGTAAGTCTCCTTTGGGAAAAAGGGCATGTTCTGTTAAGAACTCCTCTACCTCTTTAAAGAGATGAAAAAATGAGTTTGCCTTTAGGGAAAATACTCTGGAGAATCACTTATCACCACTTCTAGGATGTTGTCATTCAGAAAAAATGTAGGCTGCACAACAGTTATTACAGGTCTTTACATACTAACAGTGAAAGAAGTCATTGCAAGAAATTTTAAGTCATGAGGGAGAATATTTGGTTGGCTAATATTTTTGCTTAATTCAGAAGAAGCCTCAAATTCTGTACAATCAGATACTCATATTTTAAAACTTGTTAGAAATGACCAGTGTCCAGTCTTTGCAGGATATGCTGAAAGAGGCATGAGAGTCATACATCCCCAGGAACGTAGGTCAAGGGTTGGAGAATGTTTAGACTTATCTCCAAATGGATCTGGCCTCAAGAGTTCTTCAGTAGTGAGAAAATTCTAGATGGTCTAGGTTTAGAAACCACAGCAGAGTTATAAGAAAAGGTTTTCTAGCTTCTGTTTCTTATGCCATTCAACAAGATTTAGAAGGAAATGCAGCCAAATTTAATGGTTGTTACCTGATGAAAAACAGACATCCTTTGGATTATCCTCAAACCGGACTGAACAGGACTAAATGCAATTAGAAAACTCCACTGAGGCCAAGAGGGTTGAGGAAAACAAATGGATACAAAATGTGAACTTACCATGCTAGGTAACCCATGCGTCTTTAAAGTGGCAGTATAGGAAAATCATTAGAGAAATTTACAATATCATGAAGTGCACATTAGATTCATCAGCTGAGGGTATTACTAAATCAATATTTTACAGGAAATATAGAGAGTTTTTATGTTGTATTTGAAAAGAATGGAGGGATTTTTATAAGCACTAATGATATGATTTTTATATTCTACCATGTTTAATCTCTAAAAAGAAAGACCATGCCATCTATATTGACTTCATTATGTTTAGGATATTTGATACTTCTCGTTTTGTCTTCAAAATGAAAAATTCTTTGTATATCCTTGTAGTAAATTCAGGCTCAGTTCTCACTTTGAACCATGTAGTAATTTCCTTACAAAATTAAATGCTAGGCATATCTGTTTAATTTAAATAAATATGCTAAGGACTTAAAGAACATTGCTATTCAAGAGAAGGTTACATTTTGCTTTTTTATGTCACTTGTTATTATTAGCACTTGTTTCCAAGGAAGAAAGTATAAAAATTATCATGATAAGACCTTGTTTTTGAAAAACTAGGTAAGTTCTTCTAGGCACACCCTGGTGAATGAGACTGTGGTTTAGAGCCATAAGCAGGGCATTGGGATTCATGGCCTATGCAGAAGCTTTACCCTTGGGCCAGACCTAGAGTAGTTGTAAGAAAATGATTTATGTGTTGTAATAAATGTTACTTCTCAATCTGTTTGCTTGTTCAATGGTTGAGGTCCCAAAAGAAAAGGTCTATCTCAAATTAGGACTGGCATGTATTATCTGTCAACTTTATATAGTACTGTAAAAGTCATGCAGCTGACAGTAATATTAGCAGAATGTTTTATAGATTTTTGTACTGTGTGAAGCTTTGTATGGGTGAAGAGAGTCTGTGGGTCTGTGGGGCTCTGTGGTCCAGGATAAAGTTGCGTGTAGATGAGTCGTCTCTTTGCTTCTTGGTAAATGAACATCTGGCTCACATATTGATTCCATGTGTGAAAATGAGATCAGCCCATATAATGACCAGAATCAATCAGGTTTCAGCCGAGGAGTAACGTACACTGGTCTTGATTTGTTAGACAACCAGAATTGGCAGCACCTTGCATAATTTGGCACCAATTGACAAAGATTAGGCTGTTTGGGGGCCCTGGATGGTTATTAATTTGAAACCCCCCTTCAAAATTTTGCAGAGTAAAATCAGCTGTAACTTATTTGTCCCAGCCTCCTTCTTTTCATATGAGCTCTAATTGTTTTAGACAAACAAGTGAGCTTGCGGCCTGTTCACTTTACAGGGGAAGACATGGATTCTTTGATCCATACAATATTCTTTAGCTCAACCTTGGAGCTATTTACTGAGGAGATTTATTTGCAGACAGACAGTAGAACAGTTCTTTGTGAATAGAAATGAGTACAGCTTCTATGGGTTTTCAGCTTAAGTTTCTGCTACTTACTACAAGAGATAAAGGAAATATCTTTATTTTTAAGCCAAATTATTCTTTTTCTTTCATTTTTTGAAACTGAAAATGCTTTAGACTTGCACTCTCCTCACACTTTACATTTATTAGAGCAGAGATTGAACTTAGAAAATCACCAAATATCATTTCCTTTTTTGTCCTTTGTATACTCATGAAGAAACAGGAGATTATAAAACAGGACAGATGTTGGTTGTAAACATTTTGCAAATGTGTCTTCTTCCCTAATATCTGGGTATAAATGAAACTACCTGGCTGAATGAACAGTAGATATTTGAAGAAAAGCAGTAGCCTTAATTGTCAAATGATCTTTAAAGAGTCGATTATTGCTACCAAATACTTTTAAAGATACAGACTCATTTACTTTGAACTTAGATAATGATATTTAGGAATCTAATATTATTTTTTTTCCAATTAAATAAGAGTTATTTGAACAGTCTCTTGAAATGCTTTTTATGTCAGGGACTGGACAATGTAATACTAACAATAAGATAGTTCCATAAACATGTCTTTATATTATAGTGCTGTATGATATGAGTTTCATCAAGACTAGTTGATTTCTACTTTGCACAGAAGAGAAAATGATGAGTTTGATTCACAAAATCAGTTCTAGAAATAATTCTCAATTATTAATTATATCTGGCAATGAATTATTCAACTATGTTCATCTCAAAACTTAATTTGCCAGGCCTTTTGATAATCAGTATATAAAAAGTCACTCTCCTTTTTTGCCCTCTGCATGTTCTTTACTCACATGTTTTCCCCTGTAAGTTTGTAAATTAGAATTAAAATGTGTTTCTTTGGGAAAAATCTTTTAGGATCTTACCTTGGATCACGTAGGTCATTAACATTTATAGTATTCCTCCCTTTGTATTTCTTTTGAATAATTTGACAAATAATTTTTAGAAAACTGTGAATGGCATTATATAAATATTTTAGTTCAATTAACAAGCAAACTGCCTTCACTGAAAATAAAACAAAATAAACTGAATATTTGATTCCTAAAGAAATCATGGTTAATTAAATGTTTTATTTCTTAAAATACATTTTTTAGTTGCAGATGAATGTTGACAGATTTTTCAGAGGCATTATAGTTTTGAAACTTTTCACCATCCCACTTATATACAACTTTCAAATTAAATATAAATTTTGGAGTAAAGCATTTCCAAACAGTAAACACACATTTTTTATTTTTAATTGGGAAGCATTTAAGTCTAAACAAGCATTCAATCTATAACTCCTACATTTTCAAAATCTTTCAAATTGCCCCCAGAAGGCTTAAAACCTGACTTTGGTAAACAAAAGTACATGAGTTTTTGCCAAATGCTTTACAAGATCACTTTGCAAGGATTATGACTAAAGATTATTTGTTATTTGTGAAAATTAAAAGGATTAGGAGAAAGTTTTAGAGAAAGAATGCTGTATGTGTAGGAATGGATAGGGCCAAAAGGCTTATAATTGCAGACCACTAAATGACATAGTCACACATAAAGCCTATTATAGAAGATACACTATGAAGGTGTCACAGGCAATTGACATTTCAGAAAAATGGCCAAGTGTGTGGCTGTCTCACACATTAAAACAATTTCAGCACACATGGGTTTTCCTGTCCTTTATGACTAGCCTCAGGTAAGAATTCTTGCATATTAAAAATATTACCACGATTTCAAAGTGAGCCAAGTCCTGTTACTGGAATGTGTGATAATTTACTGTCCTGTCTACACTCTAAGTGAAACCATGTTAACACCAACCATATTTAAACATGGTTCTGGTTATATTTCAGACATGGCGTGGACAGCTTTATATTTCATAAGACACTTCTTTGTCTTTTTGTATATTGGTTAATTTTGTATAATTCTGTCATTTAAAACATCTACGAATGCTAATTGATAATGACAGTAACATTCAGAGCATTCTACAGATGCCCTGCAAAGGACTGTTTCCTATTTCACTCTTATTTATGTAAGAGTGTTTGTTTGGTGTGGTAAGACATAGTTTTGCCAGAATGACAGATGAGGTGGCTCTCTGCATGTATATGAAGATTTACATTCTGAGCCTCATAAAAATGCCAGCCTAAACTCCTCACATGACTGTTATGTATTAAAATATAACATTATCCTGTGGTGGTCTTACAATTGGAGATTTTCTTACACCTGAATAAAAGTTCACATTTTTAGTCATTTTAGCTTTATTTTATTCTAGATGTAATTTGAATGAGTTCCTGTTGTTAGGGGGTCATGTATTTTCAACAGCATCAATCCTGATTTTAGAATAAATGTGCCTAACTGATGATAATGTCATGGAAAGCAACTCAGTGCTATCAGTATAACTCAATCAGATGGCCTGACCTATACTAAGAAAAGCATGACCCTCAAAAAATTTATTGAACCTGCCTGGCCTAACACTTTTTATAAAATGAAACAAAACAAAATATGTTTAAAGATAGAGAAAAGGGCCAGTTCTCAGTTGGGTGTTCTGTTGTGTGCATGAGAACAAAATATGATCTTAGAAAAAAAAAAATATTTAATTTTTAGTTGTGGAGACTTGTAGAGTACTCTGTCATAATTTCGACTTTTATCTTTTAGTCCATAAGAATCATATAATAGCTTCTGTCCTTGTTCCATCTTTTTATCATTTTATAGTTGATTTTTCAAAAAAGAAATATAGACAGTGTTTTTTACCGTAGACCCCAAAGGCTTCAGGCTCAGGACTCGTGCCTGTTCCCGTTGCCATTGGCTATCTGGACCTGTAACCCTTCCTTCAAGACAGGCTAAAAGCAAGCTCAATACATACATTTTAAATAGTCTGGGTAAGATGTAGTAAGCAAGCTAAATACATACATTTTAAATAGTCTGAGTAAGATGTAGTGTGGTTCTGAAGTTGAAGTGTTGTAGTGGTGCTATATCCATAGGAATCGGACAGCAGCAGGCAGTGAGGGGGTTTGGGGAAATGACAAAAAGAAGACAAGGGTACCATTCTTCCCAAGATAATGATCGGGACTTAAAGTCAACTAGGTGGGAAATGTGCAGACATCAATTGGACAGTCTAATGAAGCGCATGTGGGGATCCTACACATCCCTTGGAAAAGTATGTAAGTTGTTTTCTGTAGTAGTAAGAGTTCATAATTATCCACAGTCACAGTGATAACCAAATAAGGAAAAAAATATGGATTTTGAAGCTGTATTAGGTTGGTGGTACAAATTACAGCTTAACTATCTTAAGACAGGAATGTTCCTAGTTTTCTGTCAACCCAGAAATGACTCCAGGATACATCAAGGTGATGACAAATGCATATCGTGTGTAGATTTGCATATTTATTAATACTTCTTGAATCCTTGGTTTTGAAGTTATTTTAAACTTTTGTCAACATTATGCTTTTTTTTAAGATCTAAAGGAACCTCAGGAAATATTTCTAGCCATCTAACTTTTAAATAAAATAGAAATTTGTCATACATTTTAGTTTGAAGGCTTATGCTTTAATGATACCTTATATTTTGCTCTATTTTAGGACATTTAAGTTTGTTCCTGAAAGGGGCTTTTTAAAATTTTTAACAGAGAAAATAAATTAAGAGAGTCTTATCCAAATCAATGATTAGTATTAATATTTTTATTTTCATTGTGGTAGGTTTTTGCTTTATTTGACAATAATTTTTAACAGCTAATGATGACCACTGTTGTCTAGCAATTCAGCTACATTTGTTTGGCATCTTCAAGTGTCATTCTTACAATAGTTCACATTCTGAGAAAGAAGTGCTATGAAGTAGATTTTATCATTTTTTTTGTATAGCAATAAAGTTAGATTCTTTCTGGGCATTTATTTTGGAGATTTATTATGAAAGTAAATTATCAAAACATCTTCATTGTGACTAGTAATGAATATTCCTCTTTTTAGCTTGTTAAATAAATGATATGCCCTTTTAGAAATGTGTGTATATGTATATATTTGTATGTACATGTTGCAAGCATGATGAATGGACCCCTGTTTTTGACAGTTTCTTTGCTGCTTCTTGAGTGGCACATTCAGTTCACACAGCACATACTTGTTGATCACCTACTGTGGTCCAAAATAATGTGAATTGAACCCGGAAATGTCATTTCACCTCTAGATTCTGGGGTTTGTGTGGATACCATGTAACTGTGGTGCTGGCCTCCCTGTGTGTGGACACCTACAGCCTTGTTAATGTCCTCATTTCCGCTTGTAGATTTTCTTTTCATGTACCTTGCATTTGCCTGGGTCCTGCATCAAAGAGATAAGAGGAGGGGAGTTGATAATTGGAGGTAATTAGCCTTTCATTATTTTAGTTTTTGAAGTTAAAACTTATTAGTGCCCCAGCTCTGAGGTTTTTATTATCTATTTTAAGTGGGTGGATTCTATTCTTTGTTGGCTTTCCCTGTTTTTGATCCCTGTTCATAAGAAAACCAACTCAGAGGAGAGCGCCATGATTAGCTGATGGTGCGTTGTCCTTATAGCTGTATTGGCACAATCATAAGGGGTGGCTTTATCATTCCACACGATTCCATTTATAGCTCACTTTCAAACCATGTAGATGGTTGTGTTTCCTGCATAATTAAGCATGTGAAGCCTCTGTATTCCATGATGGTAGTCTTGATCACCATTTGTTGATAGTGAATATTTAAAATTTTCCAGCAGGGAAGGCAAGGTCAGATGTGCATTTTAGGAAGCTTATTCTGCTGGTAGGAAGGAAGGTGGACTAGTGTCCAGAAATGAAGAGACCAATCACAAGACCTGAATTAGGACAGTGGAATAGATTTAGAGAAAGGGTAGAGCTGGAGTTCAAGAGAAATTTAGGAGATTTAAGTTACTAAAGTTATTAAAGCTGGTGAAGATTAGATACTACATGTGAGCAAAATAGAAAAGTAGCTTCCTGTTTAGGCTCTTGGTGACAGCACAAAAAGTTGTACCGTTTACACTGAGAGGTGTTTTGTTTTTAGTGGGAATTGATGTGACTCAAATTGGTGATGATGTTGTTGGTTTTAACGAACCACTTTGAATTTCATGTGTTTGAGGTATAGGCTTTAATATTATAAGCAGGTGAAAATAAGACCCCAGGAAATACTTTTTGTACTGATTATAAATACTGAGAAATTATGAGTTTGTAGGTATTAGTTGGAAATCGGGCATAAATGAGGTTTCTCAGGGTTCAAAGCTCCCACTCTAGTTTGTAGTTACGTAGGTCATGGCAGTAATATTATGCCATCTTTTTTATCTGCCTGCTTTTTTCCCTACCAGCTGCTGTACATCTCCGGGTCAGAATCATGTTTCTTCCCTTCAGGTTCTCTACCATCTTAGAGTACCTGGCATTGGGCCCAGTGCCAGGCAGCTGTGTGTTTAGTGAATGAGTAAATAAACAAATACATAAGTAAGCTGGAGAAGCATGTAGAATGAGAAAACAAAGAAACTCTAGGGAAACTACGGCTTGGGATCTAGTGTATCTGAAGAGTAGTCAGACAACTTGGGTGAAAACCAAAAGAGAATGGTATCCACTGCTGACGCCAGGAGAAGAGAGAGCGGTAGGATTAGGAGTTACTGATCATGAGGGCCCATTAGCTCCTCCAGCTCTAGCCCAGGACTCTGTGAGAAAGAGCAGTGAAAGAAGTTACCCTGTAACAAGACCTGCACACAAATGGAGTAGGTGTGGGTTCTCCTACTACACATTTGGGGTTCCTTACTGTTGTCAAGAATATATTCCTGGAGCTGGAGTCGTGGCTCAGTGGTAGAGCGCTCGCCTAGCACATGCGCGGCCCGGGTTCGATCCTCAGCACCACGTAAAAATAAATGCATTGTGTACAACTAAAGCAAATAAATAAATATTAAAAAAAAGAATATATTCCTGGATTGGACTATATTTTCATTAAAATAAGTTCTCATGTGGTCATGTTCAACCCAGATGAATGACTGATAATCTTTTCCGGGTCTTCTAAGTATCAAGTGATAAACTGGCAGTAATGGTCTTTAAAAATACCTTTTCTTTGTCTCTAGAAATTGTTTAAGTTACTAATGTTCAGTATGAAGATTTTACAGAATCCAGTGAGGATGTATCAAACCATGCCAGGCATCCAGTTAGTGTTTTTGTAGTCATGGAGTTCAACAACTAAGAGTCTTAATTAGACAAAACTCTGCCCTCGCTATTTGTAATGAACTCTTTAGGTAATGGAAGTCCAGCATTTACACAGATGTTGTCTCATAGCTCAGTATCACAATTATGTTCACATTACATCCTATGTACCACATTCCTTCCAATTATATGAAAATAGCTGTATACTATCTAAGCAGTTACAGTGCTCAGATACAGCAAAAAACAAATTGAATAATTTCTCTTAATCTTTGTTCATCATGTTCTTTAAGCCTCCAAGAATGCCAGAGCATCATTTTTTCTGCCTCTAGGAAATGGTATGGAAGTACCCAGACTTAGACTTCATTACTTCAGAAAGCTGTTTCAGGAGACACTCCCAACTTCTGCTTCTGACTAGACTGCTGCTTTTATTCTTGCGAGTTTGATGTCTTTCGTGTTTAGAAGTAAAACCCGATATTTAAAAAAAATCCCAATTTGAAAATCCCAACTACTTTTTAAAAAATCTAACAATTTGCCCTTAACAGGTAAAACCAGTGTCTTCCTGATAGTAGAATGTTCATAAGAATGAAAAAGCAAGGAAGGATGAAATGGGTATTAACAGAAAAAAAAGGTACTGACCATACAGAGCATTGCAAAAATGATCAAAAAAATTTTTTTTCCCTGAAAAAGCACAGCATATAGATTTATTAATAGTACATACATATTGTTAGAAAAGTGCTTTACAAGCCAGGTGAATTGGCACACACCTGTAATCCCAGTGGCTCAGGAGGCTGAGGCAGGAGGATTTTGAGTTCAAAGCCAGCCTCAGCAAAAGTGAGGCACTATGCAGTTCATTGATACCCTGCCTCTAAATAAAATACAAAATAGGGATGGGGGTATGCTCAGTGGGCAAGTGCCCCTGAGTTCAATTCCCGGTACCCCCCCCCCCCCCCAAAAAAAAAAAAGAAAAGCATCATACATTCCTGGGAATATTTGATGAAGAATCTTAAAACACTTTATAAAGAAGTGAGAACAATTTTAATGGTAGATTAATTGTCATAAAGTTGAATTAATTTCCCTTTTACTTTTATCAACATCATTTTGGTTTGGAAAATAACCAAGAAGTTTGTGGTCTTTGAGTTTACATAATAATTGTGTCAAAGGAACTCTGCATCCATTCCTTAGTTTCCTCATCTAGTAAATAAAAATGGGAATAATAGTTATATCATGAGTTCTGCTTGAAGCATAAAATTATTATTAAATGCCAAGAGTATTATAAGATTTCTAAAACCTTTGTCCTTCTTTGGAGCTAAATGTATTTCATTTTTCAAAAGAATTAAATATTATAGTAAGTAGATTTCGGGAAGGTTGAGGGGCTAAGGGTATAGCTCAGTGGTAGAGCTCATGGGTAATATGGAAGGTTCTAGGTTCAATCCTCAGTAACCTGTCCCCCTCCCTTCTCATATAAGGGGGATGGAGGCAAATGAACATTTCTAGTTCAGGAAATCTATGTTGAAGTCCACCATACCTCCCAAATAATAATTGAATTGCTTATCATAAAAACTGGTTGCCTTATTACAACTTTAATAAACATACAGGATTAGCTCGCTTCTGCTGGGATCTGTTTATTTTCTTTTCTTAATAAGAAGTAGCTTATGATAAATCATGGTTCCATCAACCTGGGCAGTTTTTAAATGAAATACGTGGCATGAGGTCCCTTTAGTGTGTTCAGGCAAAGTTTGATTTTCTTTTTGTAACATGAACCTTTTGTTTCAAATATGTTAAATTTTATACAGGATTTAAATATTACTTCTACTAAATTATATCATGTTTGTCTGGCTTATTGTTTTCATTGTAAGTAAATTTTCTAAAATCTGAAATTATTCTCCAAGGTTCAAACTACAAACAGGAAAATCCTCTTGTTTAGCTTTGTTTCATTGGAATTGTTCCTAAAGCATTCAGTAAATATATGCTGACTTGAAGTCAGTGAATCAATCGTAATTTCTCTTGTGACTTTATTGAAACTTGGTATTAAAAGTCAGTGGTGTCTGTTACTTTGGTTACACCTTTTAAGTCATTTTTTTTTAAATTTTTTAGTTATTTTGTCTCTTATAGTTTTCTAATCCCTGTCCTAAATATCTTGCTAATATTTTTCCATTCCTGGTATTAACTGATCTTTCTTCCTCTTCTTGTATGCTTTTCTTTTTTGGTGTCTCTAATGTGCTCAGGTCTATAAAAGTAGAAAGAAAGAGATACTAGCATGTGATCAAGGTCATGGTCAATTTTATTCTTAATAAAGGGTATGGTCTTCATTGTGTGGTTTTCTTTCATCCATTTGATTGATATTTTTTCTCTGACACTTATCTTAATTTTGAAAGAGGAATTTATTCTCTTTGATTTTGAACTTCAGTGTTATCCCTACAAGAGAGTCAATATATATTTGAATTTTGGGGGGGGGCAGGTACTGGGGTTTGAATCCAGGGGCACCTTACCACTGAGCTACATCCCCAGGCCTTTCATATTTTTTAGTTTGAAACAGGGCCTCACTAAATTGTTTAGAGTCTTGCTAAATTGCTAAGACTTGCCTTGAATTTGTAATCCTCCTGCTTCAGCCTACTGAGTTGCTGGGATTATAGGTATGTGCCATCATGCCAAACTAAATTTTAGAATAAATTTTCTACTCAGACAATAATTTAATCTTTCCAAAGAGCAAAGAAGCATCAGGTAATGCATATTTCCTTACTGGTTTTCATAATAACCTATCCTTAAACATTGGTTTCAAAATATCTTAGTACAGTTTAGGCTAAGGAGATGGAAACATGCCTTGAAGTCACAAATTCTTAATTCTACTTTTGGATATTTAACAAACCCACTCAGTACCACCTGACATTGTTCAGGGCAGACATTGGAAATACAGCGAAAAAAAAAATTATCTGTTTTACAGATTTTTGTAATAAGATATTACTGATAAATAATATAAGGTCTTTCCTTTTAATGCTTTTACTCCTTTTCATATCAAGATCATTAAACTACTTAAAAGACATAGCAATAGTAAATTTTATAATTTTATTCTTGATGAAGTCTTTTCTCCTTTTTACCTAAACTTTGATTTTTCTCCTTTTTACCTAAACTTTGATTTGGGGGGGCGGGGTGGTACTTAACCACTGAACCACATCCCCAGCCCTATTTTTATTTGTTATTTTGAGGCAGGGTCTCACTAATTTCTGTAGGGCCTCCTAAATTGCTGAGGCTGGCCTTGAACTTGCAATCCTCCTGTCTCAGCCTCCTGAGCTGCTGGGATTACACCACCATGCCTGCCTCATCTAAACCCCTAAGACTATTTGTGTCTCTTAGTTCTCTGAGAAGACTAATATTTATTGTAAAATTATATTAACATTCACTTTATAGATTCTAAGTTCCCTGTAGGCAAGGTCCAGCTCTTAAAAGAGTCCACATTTCCAAAGAATTGTGGATTAGAGCTCATTCAGGCTCACAGTTCCTTAACAACTTAGAGAATGTTTCTTTCAGTGCCTTTGGCACCTATAGACTCTCAGTAAACATTGACTTTGTTAAATAATAGTTTACTATCACAAGAATATACTTTGTTGGTATACATCCACAATCAAAACCGAAGCATATAATAGGTGTTATTTACAAAGGCTTATTGATGTAACACCATTTTAATCTCTGATTTTTGTGTCATATATAACATCAATAATTGAGCCAGCAGATGATCTACTCTTCTTTGAAACTGAACAGCATGAACTAGGGGAAGGGTGGCTCAGGCCACAAAGTTATTCCCTGAACAGAATTGGTAGAACCATCTCCTCCCCTTCAATCCCTGTATATTGTTTCTGTTGAATTGCCTTTCTTACTGGAAAGAGTTAGAACTTGAGGATACTGGAGTCCATTCTGGACTTAATATGTCCCCCAAATATGAAAAGTGAATGGAGAGAATGGATATTTTCTGTGAGAGCTATGAGGACTGAATTACAGAACTGTGTTGCATTTGAAGAATACTGCCATGAGCAAAGGGAAGCTAATATTTGATATCTATGTATTTTACCTTCATTTTCTAGTATTGTATTACCAGTATTTTTCTCTTGCTTTGGACATTACTTGTGAAAAAATATATTTTTATTTTTGAGATTAAAAAATAATAATCTTTAACATTGAAACTTTAAGTAGCAAAATGTGGGATAGTAGGTGTATATGCTAATGAAAATACATTAAAATGTTCATATAAAATATGCATATATTAACATTTGATTTAAATTTGAGAAACAAATGTTAGAAGCTGCTATTAAGAGATATTAACTGAGGGTTCACTTCATACACTACTATTTATCTTAAAAAGTGAGAATTCAGTGGGTTTTTTGATGCTGTAAGACTGGCATTTTTATTTCTTCCCAACATTTAAAAATTTACCTTGTATTTTTTTTCATGAAAGTTAAGGTGATTAGCAAATCTGCAATAAAGTTTAATTTATTAGATTTTTTTTTCCTTTCCTACATCTTCATGGTAAATGATAGACATTATGTTTCAGAATGAAAACAAAAAAATGCTTCCATGTTTTTAAAATAGATAAGCATATTATAGGATATTAATCGCATTTTGAAGCCCTATCTTCTTTGGTGCTGGGGTTGTAGCTCAGCGGTAGAGTGCTTGGCTAGCATCTGTGAGGTCCTGCGTTCAATCCTCAGCACTACATAAAAATAAATAAATAAAATAAAGGTATTATGTCCAACTACAACTAAAAAAAATATTTTTAAAAACTATACCTTCTTCCTGCCTACAGTGATTTATTTTTCTGTCTTTTGGTATTGATAATGATGTAGCAAAATTATTACCTGTTTGCTAAGGAAGGAAAGATTATCCAGAGGTAGGCTGTGTTTTTCACATTTAATAATTGCTTGTTACATTTATCACTTTTTGTCATAATATAGGAACTAGAAAATGGTCTTATTTCAAAAGACAGCGCATTAGATGGAAATAGCTTAAAGCTTTGAAGCCCAGAGACATGTTCACTGGCAGACTGTGGTTCTGCCGGTGAGTCCTGAGTCCTGTGGGTAGTTTCTTAGAATTTCTAAGTTGTAGTTTTATTTTCAACCTAATATAGATAGCCACTAATATTGCATAATTATTGTGAGGATGAGAACTAATGAATTTTCAGAAGCGACACAAGATTTGACAAGTCACAGTTAGTTGCCCAACAGATGTAACTCTTAATTTGTTTTATGAGGCATGAGAACCAGTAAGGGAAGTTGAGTCCCGAAGAAGAGTCAAATTGTGGACTTCCTACAAAGTGACAATTGAAAATGACCATACAGGAAGGGGACTGAGGGACTTCAGATATGCCTTTGAAGATGTCTAATCATTGAAGATATACCATGCTCAATGCAACTAAAATTTTGAACTCTAGAGTTTTGTTTGAACAGTATGATTAGCCCAGTACAATCCATAGCTGGTGTTGAATCTGCTCCTCTGGGTCATTCCATTTGTTTTTCCATAGCCCCTTAATTCTGCAAAAGACTGGGCTTGTAAAGACTTTGATTGCTGAGTTGTACAGGTGATGGCAAAGGATATTTAGTAGCTAGAAAGGTAAACCAATGCTGTTTTGCATAAGCTGTCACCTGCTAGTGTAAATAGATACTTTCCTATTCTCAAAGTGGAAAACATACCAATTTCAAATTCTTTAAGAATAGGAAAAAAGGTCCCATTAAATAAATGTCTACTTTAGACATATTTTCCCCTCCAATTCCTGCCATGATTTGGCTTTTCTTTTTCTGACACAAGATCTATTAAACGATAGTACAGGTTTCATCACAGAAGTAAATAACAGCATGTTTCCTTGGGAGCAATTGAACAACAGAATAAAACAGTGCTTACTGTTTTTTGAAAGTTGTGACAGATTGCCATGGTAATAAAAAGTTGCATCATGTTGTCATAGCAACCAGAATTATAAAACGAATTTAAAGGGGATGGAGAGATACCCTTTGGTGGTATGATTCCTGTAACTTTTAAGATTTTGTTCCTCCTCTATTTCTGTTTATTTCATTTTATTCTGAATAAAATGTGGAAGAGGAGCATAGCTAGAGGGAATAATTGGAATCCGTACTTCAACCCAAATGAAGAGTTGCAACATAAAGGTTTTAAGTCATCACAGTTTCTATGAACCAGGTAGAATTCAGGGTCTGGAGCGAGGGATCAGATACGTTGCTGTCAAGCCATCCCGACTCCGAACAGGAGGAAGTTCCACTCCAAGTGGGTTGAAAAGGTATTTCATCTTTCTTTATGATTATTCATGGCTTTCCTCTCAAGCAAAAACATCCCAGTCTTCCCCTGAACAAAAAGCAATATTGAGCTTTGGGAGCTGATTCATCAAACTTTATCAGGCTTTGGGGAAGATTGTTTTTTCTCAGTAATTAGAATGATTTAAGTCATTATAGTTACTCAAGAGGTTAAACTTTGACCCATGAGGTGAAAAACTAATTTCAATGCTAAACCATTTCTATTATTCCACAGTGGGGGGAAAAAGCTCTATGAGGCATTTGAGACTTTTGTTGCTGGAGTACATCCGATGACAGATCGTACAAATAGTAACGACTGAAGCAAAATAAATTTGTGAACTTTGAAGTTCTGAAAATCAGTTGTTTTACATATGCCTTCTTTTCTCTCTCCCTCTTGCCATGAGCAATTTGCTTTTGTTCTTTTTGTTGCTACATTGCCTCCTCTCCACTTGCTTTTTAACAAACTCTAAGAGTTCTGCAAGTTGCAGCAAGTTTTAGGCATTAATAGTGGCCAGGTAGTTTAATACAATTTTTAATGAATGTCTGTTTTCTATTCTTTACTGTGCTTTCTTTGGAAAGTGGCCCATGAAACAAAGTATTAAGAAAACACGCTGCTGCCCTGGAATGTGTGTATTAGCTGCAGATTATTTCCTATTAGCAGATTAGCTGCAAGGCTATTGGCTCAGAAAGGTCTTTGAGAGTATTTTGTTTTGTAACTGATTCAAGCCATGGGAGAGAATTGCCACCATGATTGGAAAGAAGAATTAGCTACTGTTGCCATGGACACTGGAGTTCACAGTCCCATTGTTAAATCTAGTGCTTCAGCATGAGATGCCCCAGCGTGAGTTCAAGCTTTGTTAATGAAATGATCGAATATACTTTTTCAGAGCTGTGACAGAACCTTGTGAAAGATACGTGAAATACATTTTTGTTACAGAATCGGAGTTTTCTTTATAAATCAGCGTTCTCTATGAAATAAAATGATTCCATGCCACAGCCCTCTATGAAAACTAATACTTAACGTCTATTTAAATATGTAAATATTTTTCGTAATACATTTCCACTGATAGCGTCTTTTAAAAGTATATCTTTAAATAGAAAAATGAAATTTCAAATCACATTCTTCTAAGAATGTGTGCCTGTGTGTGCCTGTGTGACCTCTAACAGTATAAATTCATGATGGTATCTTAAGTTGATACACCTTTTCTAAAATACAGTATAGAAAAAAATGTAGATTGAAGCAGCCAGTATATTTTCAGGGCTTCTTACCATGTGACCTACAGTAGATTTTATTTTTTTAAAACTGGATAGAATTTATGCAGGTTAAAGACTAGTGGTGTATTGTGGTGACAGGGTGAAAAGTTGTGAAGTTTACAAAGAAAGTGACAAAATGTTGTCACTAGCAGACTTCTGCTAATAGTTCAGTCTACAGATATTGAAGTGCAGGCTAGAAGCCAAGCGTGATGTTCTGTACTTCAAAGAGAACTTGGAATCTTGAACAGGCTTTCTTGTTTTTATATTTTACACCTCCTATTCATCAAAAACACTTTTGTTCTATTATCCCGTGGACAATGCTGTTTTGTTCATTTACTTTTCAGAGAGGCCTAGATTAAATCATGATTCTGCCATCAAACTGATCATGTGATTTGGGGCCATTTGTTTACCTGGTGTAAGCCTCAGTTTTCTCATCTATAAAATAGAGTGACAGTGTCCAGTAGCATATCTGTGGCATTGCTTTTGTGGATTAAGTTGAATAATTACATATATTATACATAGATGTACATATACATAATTGTCCTTTGTTCTTTTAGCTTGATAGTCTTCCCTATGATAATACTGCCAGAAAGGAGTCTTGTGAAGCCCTACTCCCCTACCCCTCCACTATAGATAAAGACAGATAGATACAGTGTTTGATATACAATAAATATAATTGTTGTATTCAAACTTTTTAGTGACTTACCATTTCTGATAAAATGTTTAAATATTCAAATATTAAACCCTGACAATTATTGTCAATTTGTCAGCCCCTCCAACTAACCTCCGGATGAGCATCTAGTTATTATCCTAGACTCTTCCGAAACATACCTCATGAACATAATTACTTCTGAGTTTTTGCTCACCAAGTCTCTGACCAAGGGCATCCTTGCTTCTCCTTTTCTGCCTAAGGTCAGTATTTGTTTTTTTCAAGATCCATAGTCTCTGAAGTATTTTCTGATTAATTCAATTTCTGTCCTCCCCAATGTTTTCCACTTCTCAGTATTTATTTTTTCAAATTCTTCAATATATATTAGAAGCCAAGTAAGAACTGGTATGAAATTTTAAACACCTTTAACTCAGCATAATCACCAAACTCTCATGTACATTTTCTATAAAAGTATTAAGCATATTTCAAGGATATCAACTCTTCACTAATTTCGTTTATCCAAAATATTTGAATTAACTAGTTGTATTTGGATTTATCTTTAGTTGATCACCTGTAATAGGTTTGGTTGACTTTAACATCTTGGTACTTATCACTATATAATTCCAAGGGCCTTGCCATTAGTGGATTCTTACCAGCTAGGGGAGGGATCAGGAGAGCATCATCAAGTCTCCCATGATTCTTTTCTCTCAGCATTATGATGGGAAAGACCATCATGCACATGTCAAGGTAAAAGGACAAAGGCCAGACAGCTGTACACCAAGCTGAGATGAATAGTGATGTAATGTGTTTCTGGTCTGCTCCTGTTGCCACTTCTTTTGGAATCTTGACTTTTAAATCCCATGTAAATAAATGCAAGTACCTGCCTTATTTACTGATAAAATCTGGCAACATCAGGTACCTATGACATTCTGAAAGAGAGAAGAACAAATGTCTGTCTCATCAAAGATGATATTAACAAAGCTGCACACAGACAAATCTGGAACCATCTTTGGCAAAATCTAATTATTACACAGTGGCAATGCAGATGTCTACTTTGTTTACCTCCCAGTTGGCACTTCAGAAGGAAAGAAGTGAATTGTTGCCATACTGAAAAAAATCAGAATATGTATTTCAGTATTTGCTGATGTCATTGTTCCTTTATACCATGTGTTCAGATTATGGTGGAATTAGATCATTGTGAATACAAAGGATCCCTCCAGTTTTGTATTCAAGGAGTGATAGGGTATCTTGGATTTAATCTGGAAAAAAAAAAAAAGGAACAAGTGCTTTCCAATTTACAAAATAATAATACAACCCTAGAAATTCTGGGAAATGTTTTTCAATTTCTTGATATTAACTTGAATCATTTTTAATAAAATAATCACAGTTTCTAATTCCATGAGATTAATTTTGTGGTCAGAGGTGGTGGAATTATTTGGGCAGATCAACTGTTAAGTATTGATAGCAGCAATAACAAATAGATGAAAGTAATAACTGTAGAAAGGTAGTTATTTGATTCAGAGAGACAAAAGATTGAAACATAATGGTTATTGTATTAAATTTGCAGTTTCTACTGGTGGATATATGAATATACACTGTGGAATCCTGAATTGTTAAAATATTATTCATTAGCCCAATGAGGAAAGTTAATTTTGTAAATATAAAAGAACACATGTATCATATGAATATGTATATATGCAGTAGGTTTTGTATGGATTTTAATTATGAATTTTAATTTGAAAATTTTAATTCATGTTGTGGGACAATAATTATACCTGTTTCTTCTTCTCATTATCCTTACTTTAAGGAAAAAAATGGAGTGGAAAGAGTTATTTCATAGTCTTACTATCTTGCTTATTGTTATATCTGGATTTTATGAGGAATGAGACATTTAAGAATTCCCTATAAAACTTCTCTTGCCCCAGTAAAATCTCCTTGTCTTGGTTAGATAAGAAGTTCGTTTGACAGAATCACTGTGTGTGCCTTGCACTGATATCTATATAAAAATGTAATTGAAAAACAATGGAATTAAAATATGGAGATAACCATCACCCAACATTCCACAGACATGAATTCGTTCTTGTTTCCTTCTACTCTTACATTTAGGGGAAAAAAAGAATATTGGAAGGTCAGTGACATTGTTTGCCCTAACAAGGGATGAAAGGACATGTATAACACAATACAGTTTGATCAATGGCATAAAAAATAACGTTGTTAAAAATTTAAGTTTCAAGTGGGTCAAGAAAGTTATATTTGAATATGCCAGAGATATAAAATAGTGGTAAAATAATATGTACGTATTTGTTCAAAGTTTTCATAGTTAAAATTCGAATGTGTTTTAGAAAAGTCATGACAACTTTGAAGGAGCCCTTTTAAAAAGCCAAAATCATGCTGTTATAGGGACTCTAATACAGTAAATTTTTGACAAATTTTACTGTTCTCTCCAAATGTCATTGACATACTTTTTCATCCTTCCTAAAGTAACTCTTACTTCAAATTTAAAACATAATGTAGCCACAGACCATCATAACTCATATTCTTCTGATACAAGTAAATGGAAACAAAATGTACAGTCTTTAATTAATGTTTAAAAACCCAACTCCTTACTAGTAAACCAAGAAAAAAATGTGATTGCTGAACTGAATTCTGTCAAGACAATGGGATGCTATAAAACTTCTTAATTGGAAAGGATTGAATGCTGCAGGAAAAATTCTGTCTTTTCTATAAAGTTTAAAAGAAAAAATAAGACCCTTAATTTGTTTTTTCTTAAAACTTGTTGCTTTTTAAGTCTAGGATTCAATCAGAATTTTAGTTTTGGTTTTATATAATGGAAGTAATTGGGCAGTGTGGCTACACCAAAATTAAATAAGAAAATATGGTCCCACATGTGGTGATGAAAGATGCTTAACATTTTGCTACTATCCTGTGTATCACATCTGTTTCTAACTGAAAATGTATGTACCATGTAATTCTCTTAAAGCCAGGTATGTATCCAAGTTTGGACAAGAATAGGACTGAGTAGGGAGGATGGGAAGGCCACAGTAAGTCATGTAGATTGTTTCTGAATAGATGATGAGTGTCATTCTGATGCAGTGGAAGTATAAAATCACTGGAACTCTACTTCTGGAAGACAGAATGTTGTCACCATAGAAGGAAAACAGTAGATATAGTTGTGACCTACTAAAAAGAGTATGCACTTTGGTTTTTATGAGAACATTTTTAAAGCATTGAAACAAACATAACCTACCCTCAATTATAATAATCACCAACTACTTATAAGCTGATGATTTTAATTCTGAATTTCCCAAGTGTGTGATTCATCCTTAGAGGTCGCATTTTCTGCCTTTTTGTATGAATTCTCCAAAGTCATCTTGAGTGAAAAGGAAAAATAGAGTCTGGAAAACGTTTCAGGGAGACTGTTACAAATGGCTAGTTTACTGTTGGTTGTACTTACATTATGGCATTATGATAGACTTATCATCATGACTCCCCTAGCCCCAGACACGCAAAGGCAATAAGAACAATAATAACAATTAAAATAAACAAAGCTGAAAGCCATGCTCTGTACTCCTCCCTGTGAGTGGCTCTGAAGTAAGTTAGCTCTGGGCCTAGAAGTGGGAATTGTAGCTATTGACTGTTTTAACTTTTACCTATGGCTGTAAATTCTCTGCTGTGCACCTTGTCTTCTGTTAGTATTCAGGTATGCTTCTTCCACTTGTGTAAATTGTATATCTTCACTTAAATACTGAATCATGGCAGCCATTACAACTTCTGTTATTTTTATAAGGAAAAAAATGACAGTAATTGATAATCACTTGGCCAATCTCAGTTAAGCCTAAGACTCCATTTCACAGACTGAGATTTATGTCATATCACTTCTGGGATGGTGTTGAGCCCAAAGTTAACATTTTGTCACAAAAGGGTTAAAGCATGTCCTTTATTAATGGTATTTCCAGGAAATGATGTGTCATTTCCCTCTTCTTTTTTTTTTTTTTTTTTTTTTGGTACCAGGGATTGAACTCCGGGGCACTCAACTACTGAGCCACATCCCTGGCCCTATTTTTTATTTATTTAGAGACAGGGGCTCACTAAGCTTCTTAGTACCTTGCTGTTGCTGAGGTTAGCTTTAAACTCGTGATCCTCCTGCCTCAGCCTTCTGAGCCACTGGGACTAACAGGTGTGCGCCACCGTGCCTAGCTCACTTCTTACTTTTTGAGCCAGTTTATCATAGTGGACTAGATTATTTGTGAATCATTAGGAAGTTGTAGAAACTTGACAACTGTAGAACAAGTTTCTATCAATACTAAAACCAAATCCTGAATTTGCAAATTTCAGTTTATACAAGCTATTTGTGTAGAATGGCTTATAAGTTAGAAAGTGCATATCTATCTATGTACATAATTTTAAGTAGATGTATGTGAATGAATCATTGGAATTGATTTCCTGTTTTCTTTTGTTTGAAATTGCCTTTATAGTATACCCTTATCAATGATTGAGGAAGTGGTATAATTAGTTGTCCAAGTAAATTATAAAATAGCAATTAATTATAGTAGTTGCTTATGCTTACATACTGATTCTTACATGTTTTGGGCTCCATTCTAGTCACCTTTATATCTATCTACTTTATTCCTAACAGCCCTGTGAGGCAGTTATTATTATGCTCGTTTTATTGATGAGGACACAAGGGTAGTTTATTTCTGGTTTATTTTCAGGTTCCATTTCTTTCAATGGTATTTCCTTTTCTTCAGCCTCTCTTGTACAAATAATTCAGAATTATGCTGGACTTCTCTTTTTACTTCACCCACATCTCTCATAAATTGTTATTTTGTGTACATTCCACAGTATTAGGTTTGAGGAGTCAAAGACAAGTAATACACACTTATCCCTGGAATTTCATTATTTTTTTTTCTTGCTTATTTTCTGCTTTCCCTCAGAAGAGAATCTCCTTAAAGGCATGGCATTCCCTTTGCTCTCTGCTGCAATAGTGCCCAGCACATAAGTGGTACCAATAAACACTTGTTGCATGAATGAATTGCAAAGATTCCCCCACTGTCTAAGCTAGACATGAACATATTATAACAGCATGAGGAAAAGGATAATTTTATCTAATCTTCCTTTAAATGTGTCATGCCTAATTTCTTTTTCATTCCCACTTCTGAGAGGGAGCCTCTTGCCTACTCTCCTGATGGTTCACCTCCAGTCTACTACCTGATTTTCCTTTGTGTAGATTTCCTCTCTCCTGCCCATCCTACAGCTTCTGTTAAGAAGGAGCTTCCCTAATCATATGATGCCCCAGTCCAAGCCAGGCGCTGTGGTGCACACCTGTAATCCCAGCACTTGGGAGGCTGAAACAGGAGGATCGCAAGTTCAAAGCCAGCCTCAGCAGTGGCGAGGCACTTAGCAACTCAGTGATACCCTGTCTCTAATAAAATACAAAAAAGGGCTGGGGATGTGGCCCAGTGGTCAAGTGCCCCTGAGTTCAATCCCCGGTACCAAACAAAAACAAACAAAAACACCAATTTATAATTCCAGATTCTCCATAGGTTAGAAGACTAGGGGACAGTCCAACTAGATATTCTATTCAGAGTCTCACTAGGCAGAAGTTAAGGTGTCAGCCAGGCTGTGGCTCTCCTGGATTTAGAGTCCTCTTCCAAGCATACTGGTTGTTGGCAGACTTCATTTCCTTGCAGCTGTAGGAGTAAGGTCCCTATTTTCCCTCCAGCTGTTGGCCAGGGATCACTGTCAGGTCCTATGGAGAGTTCCTTGCCAAATGGCCCCCAAATGTTGGCTTTCTTCTAGGTAGGTAGGGCGCATCTCTGACGTTCTCTTCTGAGACCAGTAGAGGTCTGTAAGGGCTCCTGAATTAATTAGACCAGGCACACCTGGATAATCTCCTACTGGAAAGTTGACTTATTTGGAACCATAATTCTATCTGAAAAACCCCTTCACAGTAGTTTCTAGAACAGTGTTGTTAAATGAGTTGGAGAAATTGTATGTACCTCAGGGGCCAGGAATCTCAGAGGGCCATATGAGAATTCTGTCCTGTAGAAGGAGTTGCAGATTATATAACCCCCAAAGGAAATGTAATTCTAGAGGCAGTGTCTCAGAACCACTTATTTTTTAAGATTGGTGATAGCCGAAATAGCGTTTTCCTCATTCAACAGTACTTCCTGGAAGATGTCTTGGAATGCATCAGTACTATTTTGGGAGTTTTTTAACATGTCTATCAATGAGATAAAATTGGAAAATTAATACAGCATCTTTCCTCAAGTACCCAATTTTGAAGATGGCATTGTAGGATCTCACATTAGTTGGTGTTATTTCCAGGAAGAAGTAATTTACAAAGCAGTTTTAGTTGAAGCTGAGCTTCTTTTAAAAAGAGTACTTTTTATAAGGCATCACTAAGCAGGCAAACCCAGATATGGAAGCAAGACTCAGAAGAGCTGAAAGGAAACAGGACAAAGCCAACTGACTTGTCCTTTTCGCCTCTTGCAAGCAGTATTCAAGAAGCCTTTAATTTCTCAGTGTTTTGGACATTCCTTGTATCACGGGGACATTATTTATATTTGACTCGCCTCTCTCAGACTTGTACACAAGATTAAAATTTGTAATCTCTGAAATATAGTATGTTTAAACTTTTAGAAATCTTTAAAAATTGAATATTAGATATTGAAACTAAGTGTAGGGTGGTCACATTATGATACTGTGTTCACCTGTATTTTCTCTTCCAGACCTTATTTCAGGCTTATGCTGATGAAAAGTGTGGCGTGAATGCTTAGATTTTTCTGATTTGGGGGTGGCCTGCTTGTGTTGAGACACAACCATGTTTATTTCACTGAAAAAAAAATTATGCTTTTGCTATTCTAGAAAAGATGACTTATCATGTTCTCATTCCAGTCTATAAAAAAGGATTAGATCTTTTATTTTTCTCCAGGATGATAGCATTACAGTAAATAAGAAGAACATACATATTACAGAGCAACTATGAGTCAAACGCATGAAGAAAGCGTGTTTGGATCCCGGAAATCTGGTCTCTCTTTTCTGTGGTATCCTGTCAGGAGAAAACTCAGTTGGTGTCATTTATATACCTTGCAAACAAAAACTCATCTATTTAGAGGCCAGCAGGCACTGATTATAAGCGTAATTTTATTTTGTGCTACGTTATGTTGTGTGGACTAAATTTACAACCTGATATGTGCCTATACCTCTAGCTGGCTGTAGTTTTATGGAAAAAAAAAAATAAGTAGTGTGCTTCTCATGTGCCAGCATTGTCTATGTGCATAGGCTTGAGAATCAGACAAAACTTGAATATTGACCCTGCAAACTACTGGCTGTGTGATCTTGGGCAAATTACTCAACATCTGTGAGCTTAAATCTCATCTGTACAGTGGAGATGATTATTTCTTTTACATCGGATACTCAGAAGTAAACTAAAAGACACAAGTACTAAATATGATGTCTAGGACATTCTCATACCAGCAATTATATTTTCTGATCTCTTCTCTGTCACTTCATTCATTCAACTTTCTCATTGTGGACCTGTCAGGCACTAGGAGTATAAGGATGAATAAAGCACTGACTCTGCTCCATTGAGGGCAAGACACACCATTGGTGAAATACCAGCATATGTGTGTTTATAGGGCAGAATGATGGAGTAGGAAGATGCCAAGGAAGATGCCAAGTTGCTACTGCTTATTAGAGAAGATAGTAAGTTATATAACCAGTTATATCGATCACATGGAAATAATTACATTAATCTTTCTGGGTTTTCCCATGGCTTTCTGTGCATTTTGGTTTTAGTTAAGGTGGAGTTCTTTGATCGGAAATGCCCACAGGATATGGATCCTGGCTATTGAAGTTATGTTCTTGTTTCCTTTGCTGCTGTAACCATGTTGATGGTCAACTGAAGCTGTTTTCATATTCTCTCTAGATTTGATCTTTGATGAAAGGAGCCAAAAAGAATTCAAAGGAGTTACCCTGCCTTAGGGATTTCCTTCTTCTATTAAATTGATGTGTCCTGACTTTGTTGGGGTTTAGGGAACACTAAAAGCCCATGTTGATTTGCTTTCTGACTTAAAAGTGTTGGGGGCAGGGCTGTGATATTGTGGTGTTTGCAAAAGGAGATGGAGTCATTACTCGAGATTTTATTGCATTGTTTTCTAGCTTTAAATATTTCAGAGAGTCTTAGCAATTAAGGCAAGGGAAACTGCTTGGTAAAGTACAATTAATTCACTGATTTATAACCATAAAATTTTGCAAAGTCAAAATTGACCTTAAATGTTCAGTTATCATTCAGTTGAATCAATTTTTATTTGTAGATTAGCTTTTATTTTATTTCACCAAAATGTGGCAAGCTAAGGACTTTAAGTGTCCAAACATACATATATTTACCTTCATTAGAAATCATTTGGTTAGTTGTCATTGAAAGCTGTCATTCAAAGAGCCAAACTAATGCCCAGATTTGGGTAATGGTCCCGTAAGGTGTATCAGTTTAGGGTCTTAATATCAGCTTCCCCCAAAATCCCCATTACCCTAGAATTCATTTCCTTCTCTGTACTCTGTGAGGATTTTGCAAGAGACACGTGAACATCCTGTCCTATCTTGCCCTATATTCTATATATTTTTACCTTATACTCTTCCTGATTATCCCAAAATTTCCCAAGGCCTGCTTTTCATCTCTATATTCTTCACAGTGCCTTTTGCAGCACCTGATCTGTCATGGTGCTCAGTAGAATTTTTCTTAATCGAAGCCTCAGGCCAAAAGTTTGAAATTTGAGCTATACCGAAACATTTTAGAAAAACTCAGGGAAAAAAAAAAAAAAAAAGGAATTGCATTCTCAGCAGATACACTTCTCCAGGTCTCCACTGTATTCTTGAAAGCAGTTCTAAACATAGTCGATCTCTGTTCCACAAATAGTTCTCTTTATTTGTGATGAGCTGACAGGAGCTTCTTCAGTGAAAGTAGTTGCTCAGATTCTGGAATGAATAGGGTTCTCACAATAGTTTTTATGCCCTAGTTTTTGATGATCTGGTACAGTTAAATGAGGCTCTCTAGTGTTTGAATTATGAAAGTATCGCTCCACTTTCAACATATTCTAAACCTTTGTAATTTGTAAGGACTAGTAATATCATTACTCAGCATTGGAATCCTTGCAGGAGAATGGTGAGGTTGGTGAAGATCAAAGGACAATTGGTGGCACCACAAAAGTGTTGAGGCAAATTGGAATTTAAATTCCATGTGTTTTATGAATTATATTTGGCGAAGTCACACTTTGCTTCTTAGATTTGTTAATTCTTGGTGGGAACCAATCATTTGAAGAACTATTTATTTATTTTTAATATTTATTTATTTTAGTTGTACACAATGCCTTTATTCTTACATGGTGCTGAGGATTGAACCCCGGCTGCACACGTACTAGGCGAGCACTCTACCGCTGAGCCACAATCCCAGCGCATGAAGAACTATTTATAAACATAAAATTTCTTGATCCCAAAGTGGGTGAACAAGTCAAATCTACATATAAACATCTTACTTGCCAATTAATTGCCTTTTTCTGAATCTTTTTGTTATTGGGTACTTGAAAAGGGGGTTGACACTTGGAGAAAGACCGATGGCATATTTCTAGAAAAGGAAAAGCAAACATCAACCAATTGCAAAAGATAAATCTAACCTAATAATTCTCTATCTAATGGTACAAAGAGGAGTGGCATTTAATACTTTATTTTAATCTAAAATATATTTAAATATTCTTTAGTAAACCTTTTGTTCTAAACAATGTTAATAATTCTGCCAACTTATTTTATGGCTGACAAGCACATAAATTTAGGGTTCATATTGAATCAAATCATTAGCATGAAAAATTATACAACAGCAAACCCCGTTAACTAATTATGCTAGATTGACAATTATGAAGAGGTTCATCACATGCAAGTATTATCATTTCTAGAAAGCAGTCTTTTATAAGAAGCATTCTATTTTAAAACTTGTTAATGAATGAGATTAAAAATAGAGATACAGATATGTATGTGATATAGGCATCCTATGTATGCATGCATCTTCCAGTGAGAGGTTAGACATTTAAGACAGAGTGTTTCTCACTTTCATGCAGTCTTCCAGGTAGATTTCTGATCTGTGATAGCATTCAGTAGAATAAAAGGGGGGGGGGGGAATAAAAGGGAAAAAATGAAACAAAGGAAAATAAAATCAATCTCTCCCCAAGTAGAAACAAACCTAAAAAGGCTTCTGCTTTCCTGTGCCCTATTAATTTTAATCTTTCTTATTGAAACTAGTCCATCCACCAGTGGGGAGTGACAGACCATCATAGAATCTGGGAACTGTAAAGTCATCTAGTTTTTTTCTGCATATAACACTATTTTAAGGATTTTCTGATGCTGAGAGCAAATGCTATGGAGAGAAACTTCTCAAAAATGCATTTGGGGTTTACGTCATATCGTCATTGCTCATTTTTCTGGCTTCAGTTATCTATTAAAAGCAAAATTTGTGAGGGAATGAGGGATGGCTAGGTGGTAGAGCCCTCGCCTAGCATGTACTGAACCCTGGGTTCAGTCCCCGAATAACACACATGCAAATAGGAATACAACTACATTCTGTGAACTGTGTTTCTATGAAAGAAAAGACAAGAAGATAAAATTTATGACAAGTTAACTTATTTGTATATAAGAGCCTCTCTTTATTTCCTGATGGTTCCACATATATTCGATATAATATATACTTTATATCTCTTTGCTGACACTGATTTTTTATGTCCTTCAATGTAAAGATACAATCATGAAAAGAGGGGCAATTCATGTACAAAATTTTTTAAAGACCAAATTAATTAAGAAATTGACTGTAGTAGTATTGTTTTATTGGGTAGAGGGTTTTTTGTTTGTTTTGATTTTTGTTTTTTATTTTGATGTTTTTTTTTCCCCCCATTGATCAACACCATTGTTAGATCACAGGGAAAAGGAATGTTCTTTTCCTTTATTTTATTTTATTTTATTTATTCACCAGATTGCTTGTATCAATCAGTTCCAGGTCAGATACCATTTCCTCTTAAAAAAAAAAAAAAAAAAACTTTTCCAACTCAAAGTAATCTTACACTCAGTATTATCTCACTTGGTACAGTGGTAACTGTGCCTCCTATATTTGACTACAAGATATATGAGGGTAAGATCTACATTTAATCCTACCGTAGTCTTAAGTGCTCAATATTTATTGAATTGATAAATATCCATTATTTAAATAATAAGTGTATTGACTGTGTAAAGTATTATAATTAACTTTTAAATGCTCTTTTAGATCACTTGGAAAGATCAAGTCAGAATATCGTACCTGTTTTATTAGGTAATCCCCCCAAACTCTCGTCTCATACACTTGTGCATTCTAAAACTGTTTGTTGAAAGTTAACTGAATAATATTTTTAAAATAGAATTTAATGAATCCTTTGTGCTCATTTTGAAAATCTGTTTCCCCCAACAGCATATGGAAAGCAAACAATGTAAAAAGGCTAGAAATATTTATCATCTTTATGATTCAATTTATAATGTGTTAAAAACATTTGTTTCCTGAAAAAAAACTGAGCTATGGAACTAAAACTGAGCCAGTAAAATTCAAAAGAGAAGAAATATAGCCATTAAGAATGTATTTTCAACCTCATTATTCATCAAACACATAAATTTTAAATAAAAATGAAATTCTATTTTTCTGTCACATTATACAGGTATTATGCTAAGAAGTGCTTTGATGTAATTTGGTATATCTTTTTAAAGGTTAATTTGATAATATAGAGAAGAATTTTCTATCAGCACACTTACTAGAAATCTCACATGTCCACTTTTGGTAATGTAATCTAAATAAATATTAAGCTTGTGGATGTTCATTGTTATTGTTTGTATTGGACAAAGGAAAGGATAGGGAGGGCAGAAGACTGAAAGCAATTGAAATGTGACAGCATGGTTTTTGCTGAATATACTGTGTTAAAACAGCATAGATAACTGCATGCATGAAAAATGACAATGTAGTAATCTATCTCTGTCAAGGGGAGATGATGTTAAATGAACAAAAAGAATGTAGACTGAGAAGGCAGGCCTTGTAGTAAGATTTAGTCCCTTTTTGAATATATGCTCTAATGCAAAGATAGAAAAAACAGGCCATTTTCTAGTAGAATTTACTACTGGGTAACTCAGACTATGGAGCAGACCATGGTTATTTTACATCTAAAAGGTATGACTTAGTTCTGAGATTGTGGATCGAAGCTGGAGAAGCATGTGTATCTACCACAGTGAGCCACATTGAAAGCTGGACATTTGTCTCTGGGATACTTTCCATTTCAGTCTTCTATCAGTCATGAAGAAATAATGGGGCAAAGTGTTAAGAGACTCCTATACGATAGCTGAAATTGTATGTATTAGTCTCTGTGTCCTCAATTCTGTACCATTGGTCTATCAGTCTGTTTTGGTGCCAATACCATGCTGGTTTTGTTACTATTGCTCTATAGTATAATTTAAAATCTGGTATGGTGATGCCACCTGCTTCATTTTTCTTGCTAAGGATTGCTTTGGCTATTCTGGGTCTCTGTATACAAACAGTGTTTTGTAAAAAGATGCTCTATATGTTTATTATGAATTAAAATGCATACTACTATTATAAATACAACAACTTTGAATTTTAAAAAGATTCCTATAAAACCTTCTTCTGGAAGTAAGATACCAAGGGCAATCCTAGATTCTTATGGACTTCTGAAAGATATAGGGAACCCAATTTTTCCAGAGCTGATGGTGTATATGGGATTTGAAAACTACACTAGGATATTGGTCCCCTCCAACATATTCCTAATTAATTTATTTTCAGAAAGTAATTCTTTAATGGTCTTGTCACTTCCTGTGGCATATTTGTTTATTATCAGTGTGCTTTATTATTCCAAGTTTCATGCTCAGTACACTTCATTTCTTTTTCTAATTTCATACCTAGAAATGATAAATACTGCACTAATATTTCTGTATCACATGTCTCCCTGAATCCACTCAGGTGCTTTTTCACATATTTTAACCTGGGATGGGATGTTGGATACTGAGGACACTATTCTAACTAACTGTCATTGCTGTGTTTCAGTAGTGGAAAGTATAAAATTTAATTCATAATGTGACTTTTAAAATAATGGCTCTAATTTTGTTGAGTTTTTCAGAAATGCAGACATTTAAAGGAATTAATATATTTGCAACATATATTTATTAGCTAGAGATGAAGTATAAATGTGCGTTGTGTTTTTGGAGCTTTATTTCGAGAGTGTTTTCAGAAATGGAACATAATAGTCTTTATTCCTGTTCATGGAAATCAAGGGCATCTTTGTATCAGCTGTGAGTCTTTTGCTTGATTGTGTTGGTCCTTTTGGAACTCAAACATTTATAAAAATTCATAATTTTGTGCAAATATTGAGGACCTGAAATTGCAAAGTCTAGATAAATGAAGAACTGCTTGCTGGTTAGGCAGAAACTAAATTTCCGCCTGGCTCTTTCTTGCATTTTCAATTAGAATTACTTGTTTGTTACAATATGATTTTCTTCAAAAATAGATGCTCTGAGGCAGAAGAGGAGCCACAGGCTATATGCTGAATAGAAGGTTGATTAGTTGGCTATACTTCATGAGTGGGAGCCTGCCATGCTTCCTAGGGAAATAATTCCTACTCTGATATCTTATTGTGCTAATTACTAGTCCCAATTTGAGCTTGATATTCCCAACACAATTGTTTTGTAGTTACTTTTGAGTCAGGTTTAACATTTTATGCATGATTTTCCTTGCATTTAAACAAGTAAAAATGTTTTTTTCTGATCATTCCTTTGTGGCAAAGTATGTTTTATATTTAAAAATCTGCAACAGTTTATTTTGGATCCTTGTTTTGTTACTTACTCTCCATTATTCAAGTTTATTTAACTAGATCATAGCTGGTAAATGTGAAAACAGGTGATAGATGTAGAACTCGTACCACACTGGAGTGTAACACTGACTACTTTTAAATACTGATTCATAATGTGAAGCATTATACAAAGTATCTTCCATATGCTTTCATATAAGTAACATTCCCAGTATTAAATTCTAACTGTTGAGGTAGAACAGCTAAAGTGTATGTCAGTGGCACAATCTATGATGGGTTTTTCTCAGTCTAATGATCTTCCTATAGAATTAAACTGGTATTAACAGAATCTTGAAATAATGTTTCCTGCTTTAAAAAAATCTATGTATTCGCTGAGCACAGTGGTTCACACCTATAATCCCAGTGGCTCAGGAGGCTGAGACAGGAGGATTGAGAGTTCAAAGCCAGCCTCAGCAAAAGCAAGGCTAAGCAGCTCAGTGAGACTCTGTCTCTAAATAAAATGCAAAATAGGGTTGGGGATGTGGCTCAATGGCCTAGTGCCTCTGAGTTCAATCCCCAGTAGCCAAAACAAAAAACAAAAAATTATGTATTCACCATCTTATGGTATATATTTTTGGGACAACTGAATTTCTTTCTTTTCATTTTATCTGAACCTAAACAGGCTTCAGGTTTTTGTGCAGTGAATTAAAGGTACTTATGTGGTTATAATAGTTTCTAAGAAGAATTCCAAATTGGCACCAACTAATTGCAAAAGCAAAGTAATCCAGGTTTCATAAGGAAGGAAAATGTGAATTCTGTGTGTTGTAGGCATGTGTATTTGGGTGTATGTATAATTCTATTCATTATAAGAAATTTATATGATACTGTTACAATTCAAAAATTTGTCCTAACGTCACCATCCAGCATCCCTAGCAGTTATTCACCTTTATGCTGACTTCTTAGTAACCAGTAAATGATTAAATTTGTTTTATGACAAGAAAAGTTCATAAAATATTGCCTTTTATTATGGCACTCTTCAGTATTGTTTTTGCATTTTTATGAACCTGGTTTTTGTTTGTTCAGTTTTTGTTTGTTTGTTTGTTTTTATGCACTTGGAGTTTAAAAAGTTCTGCAGTAAAAGTTATTGTTCTTTGCTTTCCATATTTTAGTTCAGGAAGAAAGCAAGTTCATTTTACACTTGATTTTAATTTCCTTTTGGAAAGCCATTTTTTTTCCTTAGAGACCAGTGGAGCTTGTACCATCATGGTTTGCTGTTTCTATAACCCATGAACAAACAGAGTATTTCTCGTCTCTATTAAAAGGAGTACTAATTCACAAACATGGTACTGAGAACACTCCCACCTGCCCATGCCCCATTTTTTATTTTTACTTTTTCAAAATCTAAAAATAAACTTTTTTCTTTTACTTGAAATTGAAACTTTGCCTTAATCTTCCATATGCAATCAACAAAAATACTTTGTCTTTAATATTTCAGTAAGTATAATTTAGATGGTAACCAAGTTGATAATACTGTTGTTCGCTGTATTATTCCCTTCTGCTCCCTAGTGAACCATTTTTAAACACAGGTGCTTTTACCACCCTGATAGGACTGTAAACTGTTCTCTCTTCTCGCTGGTAATTCAACAAGGGAAGAATTTTAATGCAGTATTAGAAATAAAGCATGTGATCCATTTCTGTGATTGTACACTTGCTAGCAAGCTCTTGTGGAGTGTGGTGAGTTTTCTTCCTCTAGAAATTCTTTTCTCTTTTCTTTCTACCCTTCCATCCCAGAGTGTGGTCTCGTGGTTTTAGTGGATTTATGGTTCTAAACAATGTCAAGTTAGAAACCTTCTGAGGTTCTGTCTTCATGATTGTACAGTGGCTGAGGTAAACTGTAGCCTCAGAAAGGTTTTATAAATGCATTTTTGTGATTTACTTCTGACAAATTCTGGTCACTTAAAAGTTTTTTGATGGGTGGAGAAAGAAGGTTATCTTTAGTTTCCAGAATATTTTATAGTGATTTTAGCAAAATATTGTAATAAACCCTTGGCAATGTAGAGTGAAAAATTGTCAATAAGTATTACAGAAACCTCTGTGACATACAGTACTCCACAGTACCAAATCATTAAAATAACTTAAAATCATTTATTTAAGTGCTAACAGGGAAATCAATCTATGATTCTCCTCATTACTCACAAATATCCCAAAAGGGAATGTCTGCTGCATTCTGTGGTTATACAATGTAGAAAACAAAGTATTTCATCTAAACCTGGGATTTTCTTTTATTGTTTTGATTTGTCACTCATTACATGGATGATTTTGAAATTTCCTTACCAGAAAGTTTCCCTTCCATGTCTCTCTCAGAAAGACTGGTTTCTAGTGCTGCAAATGAACCAGTTTCTGCCAGGCCCTAAAGTGACAATGCTTATTTTATTCCAGGTTACTCCACTAAATATTAATGCAACTTACATGAATCACAGATAGCATATACTGCCCCTTGGTGCTGGAAAATGCCATGCTTTTTATGATTGTTGCTGTATGTCAAGGATAATAGGAACCAACATCATAAAATAGTAATTAATATACTTCAGAAGTGAGCTGTTCATTGGTAGATGCTAATTAAGGATGATAGATGTCCGTGATTGGAATAAGCATAAGCCATTTGGTCAACACAAGTGAAAGGTCAGCTATCATTTTTAATGCTTTAATTAAGGATGCCTTACTTTTTTTTTTCTTCCTTACTTTTCTAAATATTAAAAAAAAAGAAAAAAAAAAAAAACAGAAGAAAACATCCACAGTAAGTAGAATGGAAGTGATATATAACACATGCCTAGAATCTGAGAATGAGGTAGATAGGTGCTGAAAAATTTGATTGACCTGACTCCTGATGAAGTTGCCTTATGTTCTGCAAAGACACATCCTAGTGTTTTCTTAGTTCCTAGACTGTGGCTCAAGTCAGCCACAGCTTTCTGTGATATTTGCATTAATCAAGGATTGAAGCCTTGTGTTGTGGAGACAACTACTGCCCACAGTTAACGAGAAGACTCCATGTGTAGAAACTGCACAGAAGATCATGTTCATCTAAAGGAATGTTTAATATATCTTAGTCATTTAAAACACAAGCTGAAAGGAAGCTTTCCAGTGTAGAGTAGTAAAACCTAAAGCATATTCAGGTCTTGCAGCATAGAGAACATGAACCATAGGTAAGTCCATTATTAACTAAATTTGGCAGCTACCTATTCCCCATTTGGTTGCCTTTTGTTTTTCCTAAGTGATATTTACCATTGTCATACTTAATAAAATATTCTTCTATTTCAGTTAAAATATCTTAAATGAGTAGCTTTTTGACAAAAGTATATTAACCAGTCAAAACAAAGGGACTTATTTTTTAAAAACAAACTAATGTACGATTGCAGTAAAACACAAGTACTTGTTATTCTGTCCATATTACACAGATACTTGCCTGTAACTATAGTTAGGCAACGATCTTTAATGAGTTTGTCTACCAATATATATAATCATATTTGTAATATATTAAAAATGCATTAAGTGTTCAAATAAATGGAACACACAAATAAGTACACGAAACTCCATATTTTCAAATTTGGATTGCTATCTGATCTTGCAAAAATTATTTTGGTAGTGCTTTGTATTATTTCTCATTTATGTATCTTAGTTAAAGACTAGGAAGTACATTAAGTTTAAAGCTATTATGATTTAAAGTTGCTCAATCAAAGAACATTCCACTCTAAGAGTAGAAACACTAATAATGCTGCTAGAAAAAATCTAAAGGAGACTGCTTTAATGAGAATTCCCAGACAGTTCTAGTATTCCTTGTAGCCAAAGAAGTAAAGAGTAAAGACACTTTAAAATCCTGTCCTTTCATAGTCTAGTTGACCTGTTAAAGACCAAACCAGATGCAGGAGACATGGAAATAATCTGGTTTCAGTAGTAACCTTTAATGAAATTAATTGAGAGATTTATATTTCCAGAAGCTTTCATAGAATAGGCTAGAGCTGTAGCCAAAGGGTAGCATGTGTAGTATATAGTATGACTATAACCCAGTGGTACTTCTCAGAAGAAAAGTGATAACATGATTATGCCTCTATTGATTTGGACACTATGGGCAAAGTCATAGCTGAAAAAAAAATTTACCCACATTTAGCCAATTTACTGAAGACAACACCAGGCACTGTCTTAAGCACCATTTAATGACGTGCTAGTTAATTTGTAACTTGCACAATATCTGCTCATGCTGTTGCTGCCAAGCGTATTGCAGATCAAGGAGCCTGTTATGCAATTGTGAATAAGAATCTTGGGCCACTTCACACTGTTTCATCTTGTCAATTGGGAGTCTTGTTTGGTTCTCAGCATTTGGGGGATGTATGTGTGTGTATGTATGTGTGTGTGTTAACTGAAGTGTGATGACTTTTAAGAAGACAAGTAATAGACTTTGTATGTCCCTTTTTCAAAACACATTATGAGTTCTATAGCTTCTTTCTCCTGCTATGTATGTGTACTTTTTAAAGAAAAAAAAAAACATCAGTGTAGCATGAACTTTGCTTCTGCTTTTCACTGTGATGCTTTGCTAAGGTAACTGCTCTGCTCTACTCTAGTTTTCTTGTGCTGTTGGGAAGTGTAAAAGTTTCTCAAAATCATTTGCAAGGGATTTACTGTTCATGGGAGATTGTCTCTAACCTGAAAATTCTTCATAACTTAGTAAACATAGTAACCACACAGTTAATATGTGACTCAAAAGGCTGGAATCTGCTTGCTTTTTCACCTTGTCCTTCTACTCAGTTTTATCACTACTTCTATTTTATTCTGCACGTTAATTCTTATCAGCACTCATACGGAGGTCCTGTTCTTTCGTTTGTATGTGCAAGGGAAAATTATTTTTATTCCTAAAGCATTTCTCCCTTCTAAAATCCTGGATTAGATTAAGCAAATATCCCATTTATGTAAATAAACTGTTTAATTAAGCAGAGTCGGTAACGTTGTCAGAAACAATAAAACGGATGATTTGTCAGAAATAAACTGTAGGGCATCTGATCCTTTGAAGATAATTGAAAGTTGACTATTTAAAAACACGAATTGCAAAAAGTCTGTATATGTATCTTGATGAGGTACAGTTACATAAATCACTATGCCATTAGTATTTTGGAAATTTAAACTCAGAAACAAAAACAGTGCTAAAGCTTGTCACTCTTGCCCGTGAAGTATTCTAGAGAAAAGAACAATGAAGTCTTGGTGGTGAACTTCTGTAGGCGTGAAAGCCAGAGAGGTGCTTCACTGTTTCTCCTTTGTGTTGTACAGGGGGACCACACCTGGATAACCTCTCTGTTGCACCCAAGGTTACCAAGGTTACAGCATATCTCCTAGTGGTGACAGGAAGAACCTCAGTCTGGTCAGCCTGTGGGAGAAACAATCACCCTCTTTGCTTAAAACAGAGAAACTCTGATGTGTTAGAAGGGAGGGGTTATTTACACAGAGAGGTCAGAGCAGAGAAAAGAAACTATGTGTAAGGCTATTTTCTTGTCCTGTGGAAGGGCCATCCCCTGCACTTAGTGACTTCACAGCTTACTGGCTACCACATTCCATTTTATCCTCTTTCACATCTGTTAACATCATTTCTAGTGCTGTACTGCTTCTAGCCCGTTTTTCAAAAGTATATTACTCCCTGTCTTATCATAGCTCTAGGATATATCAATATATGAAAGCCTGATAGGTGGAAATCCAGATCATAAGAAATATCAGAATACATGAACTTTGACAAAAGGCAAATGAGAGAATTTGTTGCTTTTTTTTTTTTTTTTTTTTTTAATAGTGGGGCTTGGACTTAGGGGCACCACTGAGCTACCTCTCCAGCCCTTTTTTCCTTTGAGACAGGGTCTTGCTAAGTTACTCAAGCTGGCCTCAAACTTGCAACTGTCCTGCCTCAGCCTCCTGAGTTACTGAGATGACCACTCCTGGTGAGATGATAAATGTTTTTAACAAAATGCCTAATTCTTTGCTTTGAAGAGTTTGCCCCATTCACACCTGTGTACCTTTGGTTTCCTTCCGTTGTAGTGTTCTTGGAGCAGGTTTTACCATGAGTGTTCTACTTGGTATTTTACCTTCCATGGGCCAGAGCTGCTTTTATAGAGGAGAGATAAAAGGACACTACCTCTACATTTGAGGTAATCAAGTAACTTTGTGATTTTTCATTTTCATAACTTCCCCAATTTTCAAATAAACCAGTTCTTCTCATTTCCTTTACATAAATGATTTTGTATGTGTGTGTGAGAGAGAATTAAGAACCCGTTATGGGAATATCATTCAAATTTTCTTTTTAAAAATTCAAACCTGGCTTCAAATACAGGTCCATGGTGAGATCTTACTAACCATTAGAGGATAAGATTACAATGAGAAAATTATTTTTATTCAATTCTGAGGGGATGTCTATTAAAGTAGCGCATAATTTTAGAGCAGTTCTCTGGAGATTAACTTTTTTATGGCAAAATGAAGCAATGTAACATAATGCAAATCACACTACCATTACGAAAAGGAAATTAAAGTTGGAAGAATCCGTCAAAATATTATGAAAGTCGAGGAATTAAAGTTTATTACTTTATTTTTAGAATTTGCAAAGAAATGCCTCTGGGTATTTGTAACAACGGGAGGAAAATGAGAAGAGCAGGATCTACTGAAATGCCTGTGTGTTAATTCAGGCCCTGCCTCCTCTTCTCTTCCATCCTGTTTCCTCCATGCCCTGGCTAATTTAGCCTTAGCCATTCTAGATCCATCGCTGGTATGTCTTAAAGGCTGTGGTGATTTCAGGTGTTTCCTGGGACATAAAATTTCCACATACCGATTGTTTCTCATGTTGAAAGTAGATTTTTTTTCCTCGAAGCCCTTCCTGACTTCATTGAAGAGTTAACATTAAGGTTTCAGAAATATTTTCAAACTTTCTAAACACAGAGAAAGGAAATAAAACACTAGCCTACATTACGTTTGTCAACAATTTCCTCTTCCAAATAGATGACGGCAGAGTTTGTAATATTTCAGGATTGTGTTTGTTCTTTAACCTAGCCATCAAACTATTGACATCATTTTATTTCCACATATAAAATACAATCCGTGCTGTCATCTAGCATTGGTTTGCTTTGCCTGTGGAATCACAGAGGTGTAAATAAATATATTTCTAAAAATTTTAAGTCAAGTGGTTTTTTTTTTTTTTTTTTTTTTTTTCCTGTATAGTGGTGGGGATTACTACACCCTCAGCCCCTCAAATGGAAATTCCTTCAGCCACCATTTTATGTCTTCTGCCTCATGTAAATTACTGAAGGGAGATTACAATTTAAAATAATCTAAATACCGAGGGAATATAGAGAGTTTATAGTGTTCTGTGGTTGTGTGTTGTGGATTCAATTTGAATGCAGAAGCAGAGTTTGTGCTACTGTGGTCATCATTACTTTGTTTGGGAAGTCTTAGTGATCTGGAATCACAGCTCTGAGTCTTCACTCTTGAGTGCAAAAACACTTCTTAGTTTTGTTTGTTTGTTTTCCAGCGGGGATTCAAAATACATTGTTAAGTTTAACTACAGAGCTCAGGGAGTCCAATTAATTGTATAGATTTTTACTGTTTTATAAGACTATTACCAATGTGAACCTTTATAATGTAAGATAAAATGAACCCTCATTTTCAGTAGATTTTATAAACAAGAGCCCAAAGCTTCTTTGTCACGTTCAGTTCTTCTATGTGCAACAAAAGATTATGCCTTGCACAAACACTAGGTCTGCTCTAGAGTAATATTGCAATGACCCCCTTCATTCTCATATATTCAGACTTAATGCTGCCTGAGGCCATTTATGGACTGTTTCAGTGGATATATTTAAGAGAATGGCATGGAGATTCATGGATTTATATAAGGAATCATAATGGAGTACAACAGAAACTTATTTATTAATTTATAAATTTAAAGCTTAAGAACTTTGGGTATTTGGAACTCAAAGCTCTGTTACATTACTCTAGTGCTAGAGAATTCCTCTTTTTTAGCTAAAATGCCACTTTCGATGGTTTTCTGTTGGCTAAGGCAGAAACCCAAATGTATTATAAAGATTTATATTTAAAAATGTTAATATTATGTTTAAGCACAACACATTTCTGATGTTGGAACTATGTTGAATTGATTTCCAAAGGCATTTAGAATTTGTATTAAACCCTGGAGAAACGTCTTTTGAAATATTACCCCGATTTACCAACAAAACATAGCAAATTATACTATGATACATGGTAAAGATTTTTAATTTTCCATTCATGTTCTTATATTCTTTGGTGGTGAAGTGTTTAAAATCCCAACTTTAAAGTGCAATTGAAAATTTCTTATGAAAAGAACTCCGTTCTAAAGTCTATGGTGGGAGAGAATAATTACGCATAGTTTTTTGATAAACAGTCTAAATTATGCTTCAAAGGACAGATGTGGCTTTAATAATCTGAAGCATTTGCATTTTCAGATTAAACTTTGCTTGATTGCATTGCACTTGATATGTATACTTAAATCTATATGTTAAATGTTATACTTTGATATAGCACATCTTGTTTGACTTTGTTCCTATGATCTGACAAGCTTCATTATATAATAAACTAGTTTAAATAAATCTTAAAGACATAAAAGTGTTCCTGACAGTAAGAAAAAAAATTAAAGCACACCAATGATATATCGGTTAGATGTTCCAGAGAGAGTCAAAGTTTTTTCATTCAAATCTTTGAACATGTGTTTTGAATAAAGCTGTAAGGCATTTTCCAGTAACCAGTGTTGTATTACAAAAATGAGTAAAGTAAAACAAAAGGAAAACATGTTTCAACATTTTATTCAGTATTGTCACACATATTGTTGCACATTTCCTGCTGGAAGTGAATGTGACATTCATAATGTGAATTTTTCAAACCTAACCTATTGTATTATATAAAAAATTATGGAGAATATTGTGCCCTTGTGAGACAAGCACAAATCATGAGCCATTCTATCAGGGTTCAAGTGTGTTCCCAGTAGTTTTCAGTGCAATTATATTGCAGCTGTGATGTAAATCCTGTATTGTAGTTTTAAATTCTTCTCCTGAATCCTATCCAAAAATAAACAGTGATAAGCAGGTTACAGAACACTTGACCCCAAGAGCCTATCATTTTTATAAAGTCAAAAGTAGGAAATAATATCGCTGTAATTAGATTGATGGCCAGGATAAAATATGTTGATGTAATGAAAAGTGACAAGTTTATCTAAAAGCAGGAAAATTCCTGTTACAAGATTTTGCTGTTTTATTAATTGGAAATTAATGAATTATCTGACTCTGAAGTACAAAAACTATATCAGGACAAGCAATTTAGTTATTTTGCTTTTCATAATAAACAGCTGCCAGGTGCTAATTGCCCGGGACTAAGGAGGTGAAGCATTGAGCATGTGCGAGCAATTTCAATATTGAAAGTGCCAAATTGGGGAGAGAGGTACTTAGCATTAAGCTATAAACTAGTGGTTTATAGAAAGATGTCTATAATTTATTTCAGTGTTATATTTGTTATACTATAGTATATATTTCATTTAAATACTAGTTTTGAAACCAAGTCTGAAACCTGTACTTTATAAGCTATGGTTAACACTACATTTCTACTAAGGGAAGGTATTTCCTCTGAAATAAAGAAAACTTAAATTTAATACTCATTCTGTTCTACAATATTAATGTACCAAATTATTTTAAAATTAAGATTATTTGAATAACTGAGAACCTGAAATCAAGGAAGCGCTTCAGCAGTTACTATTCCTAAAGAGGGTTTTCACAGTGTTCAGCTGAGAGTCAGATATTTGGTTTCATACAGACTTGAGTGTGGTCAGCAGCTGGCCAAACTCCCTTGCACCACTCCATGAGGTCCCCAAATCTGACCTCTAAGGTTAGGAGTATTTACATCATTTCTGTCATTGTTGTGTCTAGGAATTTAGACAGAGAATTTATGAGGAGGGTGGCAAATTGCTTTCATTTCACTCCTCCTCCGAAGACACAGTAGTTGAATTTCTCAGAACAGAATGAACTTTTCCTTTCTTCATTTTTCATATTGGCTATAGTAAATTTGATTTTTTTCCCCCATACAATCTGAGTTTTAGGAGCAAGTGAGGGACGCGTAGTTGTTGACATGTGTCTTCCCATATTCTACTCCCTGCCTTCACACATCTCAGCCAACCGGAAGTGCTCATATCAGAACACGTTTATTCAGATGTTATTTCAGCTTTCACAATGTTTTGTTATAGAAACGATTATATTTCATCTCAGCAACATGAAGAGGAAAGAGCAGGTGCTACTACCCTCATTTTACAGATGACAAAGTTAAGACTCAAAAAGCCATAAAAACTTTTGTGGTAGCAAATGAAGGATCCTCTATAAAGTCAGATTTTGGTGCAGTTGTGAGTTCAGTGTATGACTTTTTGGCAGTGTACTTTTAGCTTCATCATATTGTACCCCCAGGGTCTATAACACCTACGGGGTGTTTATTAGGTGCTCATGAAGGGCATCAGATGAATGAACAAAGTCTAGAATCAGGATTGCCTGGGTTTAGTCTCTTAACACCTACATTATAGGAGTAATATAAAATATAGAGACATCATCATTAGCAGATTGCAAAGTGTGGTTTTCTTAGATGCATGCCTCAGGTTTCTGGAGATGGTGATCAGAAATAACTCTTCTTTAATAAAATTTTATTTGTGGACCTAGGATTTAATACAAACTAACATTTATTGTTCACTGATTATGTGTTGTAGTCTCTTCTAAGCCCCCTACATGCATGAATTCACTTGATGTATACAACTCTGCCTGGTAGACTATTGTCCTCTCCCTTTATAGACTAGAAGACTGATGTATGCAGGATGTTAGCTAACTTGCCCAAGGTCACAATACAGCAGCAATGAGTCCAGGTCCCAGTTAGAAATTCCAGTATCATCCTGCGCTTTGCTACACAATAAATTCTGTCTTGGTTTAAGCCATTGTTTGAAGGGGTGATGACTAGTCACGTGATCTTTCTATCTCAGCAACTGTTAGAGTGTCTGTGAAGATGTCTTCATCATCTGTGGTTACAAAAGTTGCTTGAGAACTGACTGATACCTTGGGAGTTGGTTGTTATTACCACAACCTTGTTGAAACTCTGTAAGATTGTATTTCACATAATCCCATTATGAATTCCATTCACTTCTAGCCACAGGCTTTGCTCTTTGGGCACAGGAAAGATACACATTAAATTTTTAGTAGTAGCTACCTCTTGTAAAGGAGAAAGAAGAAAGATACCCGTGACAGGTAAACAGGAGGCTTCCACTCCATTGGTAGGTAGTGGGTTTGGTTTGTTCTTTTGTATTTGTGTTAGTTGTTTTAAGGTTAGAATATGTTAGATTTTTCTTTCATTATACATATTTTTTAAATATTTATTTTTCAGTTGTAGTTGGACACAGTACCTCTACTTTATTTATTTTTATGCAGTGCTGAGAATCGAACCCAGGGCCTCACATGTGCTAGGTGAGCACTTTACCGCTGAGCCACAACCCCAGGCCCTCTTTCATTATATTATTTTTATATTTGTGTATTCAAAGTAATTCTGAATTTTTAAAAAAATTTAGGAAAATAAAATGATCTGGACTTAAAAGCAACCAAGAAGCATTTTTGTTATCTGGGAACTGATGGGTTCACAAATAAAGGATATGTAGGCACATTTTAATTGCTCCCTAAAACAACTGTATTCTCATTTTTACCCCGTTTGCTAAGTTTTATAGAAATCAGTTATTCAAACTAGAATTTAGAGGGAAAACTTCATGATATTTTTAACACCCAAGGCCCTTAGAGACCAACTAGATTGAAAAAATCTGAGGCATACAAATATTTATTGACTTGGACTTGTTTCAGGTGTTCATTAGTTCATGAAACCTTTATGGAATGCCTTCCGTGGGGAACTTGTTGCTGGGGACACATTGTCCCCTCAGGGGACTCATGGTCTATAGAGGGAAGGCATCAGAGTAAACAAATAACTATAATACAAACTATTAATTGTCTTAATAAAATGTAATTGACGGTCAGTCTATCATCTTTATCACCTATATATGTTTATCATACATATATAGCATTTAACATTGTACCTAGAACACAGAGTTCTTAATAAGTAGTATCTATATGATATGATAAGTATTACAATCTATAATTCCAAGTTTTTCATTGTGTTTTATAACATGAAGAGAGGATTCGTCGGGACTACTTGTTCAGCCCTATCCCTTTTATGTCTATGAGTCTAAAAAACCTTCCTTGAAGCTCTTGGGCAAAACTGTCAGTCACTATTCTATTGCAGGGCATTGTAAATTCTTCCTTAGCTATAGATATTTGGCCATATTTTACTTACTAATTACATCATTTGTTATATTACTTGACCTCACCTATGAAAAACTCATTCACATCAGGCACTTTCTCTGGCTCATATGTGAGTGCCCTAGCCTTAGAATATAATAGATGATCATAAAATGGTGGCTTGTTGCTTAAATGGATACTTCTTGCAAAGATTTTGCCAGGGAGGGATAAGTTGTTCTAAACGTTTCTTAGACCTTCCATTGAATTAAAGCAATTCGAGGTCTTGAATATTATAACATTAGCTTAAAGTTTAACTCTAATAATAAAGAGAGAATGCCCTTAAGTTTCTAAATAATGTGAGTGGCTGCTTTTATGTTTTACTGAAATTGTGATGCCACTGTGATCAACTAGCAAAATTTTGCTCTAAAAGAATTTTCTGTACATAGTAAATATAGATTCTAATGTATTTATTACATAAAAATAAAATATTATTCTGATTTTATAAACACTGAGGTTGTATTTAACTTCATTTTTTTTTTAAATCTAAAGAAACTTGAAGTGAGGGTCCAAATATTACACTTAATATGGTATGTGGACTTCTTACTGACCTTTCAATGAACTATCAAGTTAAAATTTGCTATGTGTGTGTGTGTGTGTGTGTGTGTGTGTGTGTGTGTATGTGTGTGTGTGTGTGTGAGAGAGAGAGAGAGATATTTATATACTAACATTTACATTTTACTGAAGTTATCTTTTAATCTGTTGTCTGGTTGATCATGAATTTCACTGACATGATTATATTTCAGGATCATTAATTGGCCATTCTTTTATTTACTTATCACATATTTATTGAACATTAACTCTGTATTGGTCATTGATCAAGGCACTTGAAATACATCAGTAAGCAAGAGATAGAGATCCCTCTCTACTCAATATCTTTCTGTTGATTTAATATTAAACCTGAGAAAAATCCAATCATGGACACTAATGTTTTCCTTAACAATAATTCACTAGTGTGTTATCAAAGTACATTGTTACATATGCTTCATATATATAATTTTATATTACATATGCATCATCTTAAAAGATCTGCATGTAGTTGACCACCTTCTTGAACAGTTTTCATTTGCTACTGGTATACAGAAAAAAGAACATGGATTTGCCTGTTTGCATAACTCAATATGCTGATAACCCTAGGCTTAGAGATGTGTGGGTAACTTCAGTCATCTGAATTTGATTTTGCTGTTTATTTGGAGAGCAATTAGTGAATAGAGATTCCGTGGTGTAACTATGGTAAAATCAATGATAACGCTGCATGCCTATATACCTGTTCACAATTGAAATTTCACATATCACTTCTACTTATAAGATCACTAAATTGACAGTCTAATAGTCTTGGGGATCATGGTTTTATTATCTAACTTTCTCGTTTAACTTTATCATTCTGCAGACCCTTTATTATTGGTGAGAAAACTGCACAATTCTTTAAGCCTCATGTGTTTCTGGAGGTATCACTCCTTTATTTGAAGAGGGGCTTAAAATTTAGGTAAAATGGCGAACTATTTTAGAAATGTCACCAGTTGGAGCTTTAGAAATTTTAAGATGATGCACACCAAGCTGTCTTCCAATAATAAACTGGTTGCAAAAAGAGAATTTAATGTAAAAACCCTCTGAGACTTGTGAATAGAAATACATTTTTTAGTTATGCACCAATACCTATAATGGTTAAGTACTTATTTTGGCTCAAAGTGTTACAATAACTTGAAATACATTTGGAGGACCAGTGTCAACAAATTAGCAATATTTCATTCACGGTGAAACTCTAAGGCTCTTACAGTCTTGGAGTTAAAGTCTTAGGCCAGAAAAAAGAAAACTAAATGGTATAGGTGGTACACATTTCCAGGGCTTTAAGACTTGACTTTACTTTTCGTTTCATTATAAAATTTAAAAGGAGAAGAAACGACATAAAAGTATTAATTCCATTCACCAAAAATAGATCTAAGTATTTTGTATAAAAGATCATTACATGATCAATGAGTAATGTATGGGAGGTGGTCCTTGCTTTTCTACTATGAAGTGCAGGGCTTGTCTCTTCCCTTATAATTAAAAAAAAAAAAAAAACACATAAAATAATAAAACATATTGTCCAGGTAGAATATTCTTTCTGATTACCATAAACATTGTCAACTTACAGTTTGAATTCTATTGAGAAGATTTTACAACACAGGGTAAAGGTCTCTGTATATTTATACCTTTCATTTCAGGTATAAATATATTTTATATAAACATATGGACATGAATTTTTATGTCTTTGAAAATTAGAAAGGTTTTCATGGGGAATGTTTACCTCTTAGAATGTTTTAGTTTCTTTTAACTTTTCTGAATTCAAATATCCTGGCATCTTATAGTACTTTCAAATTTTACTTTTTAGAGTGAAGAAAAGAATTTTAAGTATTGTAATAATGTAAATGAGGCAAATAAATGAGTATTCAGGAAGTTCTTGGGACCTTATCTTAATAACCATTTGTTTAGAAGTTGTAAGCATATTTAATCTACTCTTTACAGCATCAATACTTCATTTCATGTTTTGAACAGTTAGTTTGTATCACGTTTGAATCCCAAAAGTACAAAGCTGCATTAATAACTCAATCAACAATTTCTTAAAACCCAGCCTTAGCATTTAATTTATTGATTTTAGCTTTTACTGTATTCTAAAAATAAGATTTAAAAATAGTTTTTTGGGACTTATTTTCTTTTTAATGGCAGATAGATTTAATTGTAAATGATTTTGAATTTAAAATAGGATGCTAAATTTCTGCCATAATACTCAGCTCTTTTAAAACAACTTCTAAGGTTTTAACTTTGCTACTTGGCATTAGTCTTTGTTTTTGTTTTTTTAAATGATGATTTTTAAGAAATACATTATTAACATACTTAAAAATAATTTTAACATCTAGAAGTAGAACTACTTCTTTCTTTCTAAATAAATGGTCATCCTCTCACTTTTTTGCAGTTCAATATTAAAAAATTGTTATAAGAAAGCTAATAAGAAAGTCCTAGAATCATTTTAGAAGGTTAATAACAAAAATATGACATGTATTATAGATAGTTAATCTGGAAAGACTAAACAGATCTTCCATCCATACAGCAGAGAGTATTTTTGAAGAATTAGATGTTGTGTCCCATGACTAAACACTCAAGGTCACTCCAGGTAAACTGGGCTGGCACAAAATAATCACACAGAGACAGAGAAATACCTTTCTCTTTGAGTCCTGTGATGGTTCCTCTGACCTTAAGCGTCCACGGAAAGAGAGAGAGGGAGAGAGAGCACACCTTGACCTTGAACCCAGTTTTATTGGGAAGAAGCCATTCAAATGAGGCAAGAGGTCAGGTTGCAGGGAGTTGAGTCTAGCTTCCTGATGTCTTGCAGTCAGCAGGTTGACTGACATCTAGGAAGGCCATGCCCGTCTCATGTGGTGAGTGGGGATCAAAAGCAGAGCAAGAAAAGGGGATACACAAAGGGAGTTTTCATGGAACATTCTATCCCAAACAGAGTAAAGGGGTAGGATTACAAAGGAATAGGTGAGTGTAACTTAACCCCAGTGGGTGCACCTACTCCTGAAGCCCTGCCTTGATATCAGAGCTGGGACAATGTGCAAGCCACCAACTGTGGTTGGGCAGAGCCTCTCATGCATCAGGAGTTAAGGGCATGTTCATTCAGGGCAACTCCTGACAATTAGATTTTAAATTTTTATCATATTCTGTAGCTAGCTTGGATCCAAATAAATGAAAGCTGATTATAAAAACAACTATGTCAGTTTTGTTTTGCTGTCAAGACACAAAGATACATGAGAACTGATCATGAATCTTCCTTTAAAAACAGTGTCCTGCAGTGGTTCATGGAATATAGTGGCTACCATCTGGTTCTAGGTTTTGTGTTCTAATCTGATTCCTTAGTACTGGATCCCAAACCAGGTGCTATATACATGCTTAGTAAATAAACCATTTTCAGTCATACCTGACTGATCTTCTACAAGCATATTGTTAAAATTTGAATTAAAGTATAGCAAAATTACTCACTGGAATCATGGCCTCTTGGGAATGAAAGGTCATCAATAGGATGTATCCAATTCCATCTTTTGACAGATGAGACCCACAGCAGTGCAGAGTGACCAGCAGCAACTGTTTACTGGATTGGGACTTTGCTCTTTTGGTTCCAGTGGTCCCTTAAAATTATTAATGACATCGGTATATTTATGTGTATGAAGCAGACTTACCATAATGGTACCTCCTTTAAATTAAACTAACTACCCATATAAGAAAGGTCTAGATTTCCGTATACCATACACCATTTGCAAAACAGTTTTTCAGAACAACTCAACAGTGCTTCTATTTTGGGAATAATATAAACAATCTAAGAACACAACCTCCTGTGAGTCATTCTGTTATCTACCAAATCCTATCCCTAGGGAATCTCATCTTTGACTGCCCCCCTTCCATTTCCTCACATGCAGACATTGGACACCAGGATTGAAAAGGAACTTCAGAGTCATATGACCTCATCTATTGCCAAAGTTCCTCTTGCATTTAACCCCTCCTTTGAGTCATCTCATTGTCTCTGCCTAGTCCTGAGAACTTCACAGACTTCCTAAAGGGACAGCAAGTTTTATTTCTCCAATTTATCTTCCACACTTCATACAGATGGATGTGCCCAAGACACAAACAAAATGTTCTGCTCGAACCCTCTGAGTGTTTCCTTCCTTTAAGGATCAGCACTGCCTTCTCCCACCGTGCCTTCAGCAAGCCATGCTGCTTCCTTCCAGCCTCCGCAGTCATTGCACCCAGCTTCTGCCAGACAGTCTAGAACACTACTCACCATTCCCATCTTTTAAAATGTCACACTGGAGCCAACTTCAATGGCCCTTTACTTTTTGTTTATTTAACCTTCAAAGTAAAGCTGCCTACATTTTCAAAATTTATTATTATTTTATTGGAGTGATATACATGTAACATTTACCACCTTAACCATTTCAAATATACAGGACGGTGGTATTAACTACATTCATAATGTGGTTGAAACACTGCCATATTGCACCTCAATAACTCTTTTAATCTTGTGAAGCAAAAAAATGCTACTGATTAAACTATCACTCTACTCACTTACCCCAAACCCTGCCAGTCTACTCTCTTGTCTTTGTGGTTATGATTACTCTATTCATAGAAGTGAGATTACATAGTATTTTTCTTTTGGGGACTAGCTCATATCACTTGGCATAATGTTCTCAAGGTTCATCCATGATGTAGCCCATGTCAGAATCCCCTTCCTTTTAAAAGACTAATATCCCATTGAAAATATGTACCAAATTTGGTTAATTTGGTTATCTCTTCATCTGTGATGGACAAAGTTCTCTATACCTCACCTAATCAATCTAACTTATCCCTTCTTTTTCTGTGTTCTATTTTTGATGCACATCATACTTTTTACCTTTGTGACTCTTAGGCCAGTGGTGTTTTATGCCTTATATTCCCTCGAATATTTTGGTGTTAATTTTCTTTTAGTTCCTTTTAGGATGAGCTTTGCCAAAGTGAGTAGTTTGGAAAAGATGTTAAATTTACTCCATTTCCAAAATATTTTTACTCTTTCACTTAATACCCAACAATTACTCATTTGAATCCTGTAGAGTAATATGT